>SJYX01007517.1:248465-312777 GCA_006410675.1 Oreotragus oreotragus
TCACTCTTTTCCTGAATTGGAAATGAAACAGTTTTTTAGGCATTAATTAATAACTGTTTCCATAGTACTGATCCGTCATCCTATACCAGTCATTTTCAAACTTTGCTGGTGACAGATTGACCTGTGGAAGTTTTAAATTAAAAAAAAAAAAAAAGAGTAGGGCCTTACCTCCCTAAATCTAGAGAAACACAGTAGAACTGATTAGGACCGTGACTATATTTTAAGGTTCCCTGGTGATTCCTACACAAACAAGGTTAAGAATTATTTTCTAACATACCAGAATTGAGGATGCGTGAATAGTCACATACTCTTACCCAGGAATTCCAGTCCCAGACGTTTACCCTAGAGAAATTCATGTACATGTGCACTAGGAAACATGTACAAGTGTGTTCCTAGAGTACTACTTGTAATAACAAAAATTGAAAAACAATGTCCATCAATCTTTGAGTGGACAAATTGCAGTATATTCAGTAGTAAAATATTATATAGTGAAAGAAATATGTATAATACATGTATGAATCTTAGAAACATTATGTTAACTGCAGAAATCATTTTCTAGAAGACTAAAAATAGTATGAACTATTTTATAGAACTCAGAAACCAGCAAAAGGAAACAATATATTGTTCAGGCATTTATAAAGATACTAGAATACTAGTTAACACTTTGACGCTGAAGTAATAGCTGAAGAGGAGCATATAGGCATATGCAACAGTTTGGTAAATTTTAATTCTTAGAGCTTGGAAACAGGTTAATGGTTGCTTATTTTATTATGCTGTAAGTGGTATGATGCATCAGATACATTTGATTGGTAGTCACCTTTTAGGGAGACAGTAAAGCATTAATATCTATGTAGTTGTATTTCTCTGGTTTGTCTCATTAGTGTCTGCTGATGAATAGCATCGGACAGAGTAATCATTGGAGTTACTTTTAGTGTATTTTATATTTGGGCATCTCCCTGTAAGACAGTTCTGTCTTCAATCTTATTGGTAAAGTCCTTTTAACTCCTGTACACATTCCGCTGTATAACAGTGTAATGAATATTAGACAAGGCCTTCCTTAGATCATCCAGTCCTGGGTTTATGAACTGACTGCCCATAGGTGGAAGACCCACAGATTCATTCTTTATGGCCATTGGTTTAAAAAAATTGTAAATGTCATGAGGCAAGAGATATACTATTCCTTTTGCCAGATTCCACCATTCCTTAATGTTTACATTCTGCCCAATTATCAATTTATTATCTGCTAACCCTTGCAATGGCACCCTACTCCAGTGTTCTTGCCCGGAGTATCCCAGGAACAGAGGAGCCTAGTGGGCTGCCGTCTATGGGGTCGCACAGAGTCAGACACAACAGAAGCGACTTAGCAGCAGTAGCAGCAGCAACCCTTGTGAGAATCTGAATTATGAAAAAACCCCTGAACTAGTCCAACCTCCCTTGTTTTACAGATAAAGAAACTAGCCAGAGTCCAGTGTATATGTGAAGAGATTATGGGGATTTTGGTTTTGTTGTCTGCCTGATGGTTTCATGCCAGCACACTGTTCCTTAATCTAAATGTAAGGATTATTTCTATTATACATTGGTGTTGCCGAAAGCGTTTGTGGCTCTACTTCTCCAAAGATGAAATTGAGGAATATGATTTGGTATATAAACAATTTACATACAAGTTTCCAGAGATACAGATAATACAGAAACTGAACATTTGAACTAGCCCTGATGGAAACTGATTACATGTTTTCTTGATCTCTTAAATATTGGGAAGGTGAAGAATGCATGTCTTGTTTCAGTTCTATATTTGGAATGCTTATGTAAAAGCAATTAATACTTTGGTCTATCCTTTTCAGCATAGTGTTAGAGGTGTTGTATCTATGGCTAATAATGGCCCAAATACCAATGGATCTCAGTTTTTCATCACCTATGGGAAGCAGCCACATCTGGACATGAAATACACAGTATTTGGCAAGTGAGTATTCTGGTTTGGAATTTCACTGCAAAGGATGCATGAGTGACTGTGATCGTGGCGTAACTAGTATTCAAAAAGTAGTATGAGAGCTGAATGTATCTGAAATTTATACCCACCACTTAAATAGCCATGTGACCTTGGGTAATTTACAACCTCTCTCACCCTCAGTTATTTTGTAAAGAAGCACCAGCACTTTTTTTTCAGGATCTTATGCAAGTTAATAGTATGTATTGTTTTCATTCAGAATAGCATTTTGTATCAACACATCTGAAAAACAGTTGCTTAAACAAGATGAACTGGGATGGTGGTTCTAGTATGTCATTGATGTCCCAGGTGCCTTTCTTTTTTCTCAGCCATCATTAGCTTTCATTCTGAAATTCACCTCATGGTTATAATTTGGGCAGCAAAGCTCCAGTCAGAACTTTTGTGTTCCAAGCAGAAAGGAGAAGGAAAGGCAAAAGGTGCTTGCCAGCTGAATCAGTTCAGTTCACTTCAGTCGCTCAGTCATGTCCAACTCTTTGTGACATCATGAATTGCACGCCAGACCTCCCTGTCTATCACCAACTCCCGGAATTCACCCAAACTCAATGTCCATCGAGTCGGTGATGCCATCCAGCCATCTCATCCTCTGTTGTCCCCTTCTCCCGCCCTCAGTTCCTCTCAGCATCAGAGTCTTTTCCAATGAGTCAACTCTTCATGAGGTGGCCAAAGTATTGGCGTTTCAGCTTTAGCATCAGTCCTTCCAAGGAACACCCAGGACTGATCTCCTTTAGAATGGACTGGTTGGATCTCCTTGCAGTCCAAGGGACTCTCAAGAGTCTTCTGCCAGCTGAATCAGTCTCCTTTTAAAGAACTTCCCTGGAAGACCCAGACCTTACTTACAAGAGAGGGTAGGAAATGTTTTTCAGCTAGATATATTGTCATCTCAATAAAATCAGGCCTCTATAAATAAGAAAGGGGAATGGAATCCTGAGGAGACTTTTAGCAGTCTCTGCAAGAAAATCCATTAGATGCACTATCCCTGGGAATTGCTTTTATAAATCAACAGGAAGTCAGTTTGTCAACAAATTATTTACTGTGTTCAATAAACCAAGGCACAGTTCTATAGTTTGTTTTATTTAACAGTTTGGATGCCAGGCTAGTTTAATTAAAAATACAAGAGTCTACAACTTTTTTTTTCTTTATAGATTAATACTTGATGAAAAGGAATATTATAGCCTTTAGTAGTTTTTGTGTGTATATGGATAATCTTTACACTCCCTTTGTTTTATATTCTCCCTAACACACCATTCAGAATTATTGATTAGTAATTAGTAGGACTTATCTTACTGAATTGGTTAAAAAACACTGTACCATTCATTTAGAACAAGTGTTCTTAACCTTCAGTCTAGTAACTCCTTGAAACTCTTCTGTATATGCACACACATTTTTCTGAGAAAATGGTTCATAGCTTTTGCTGGTTTTCAAAGGTACCCATTGCCAAATACTTAACTTACCTCAACTCTACATGCCCTTTTTTGCCTGGGATCTTTTTCCTGCACCCTCTTTTGTCTCTTACTGACCCAGAAGGTGGAAAGCCTTTAAAACTTACAATTTAAAGACCTTAACTGCCTACTTTTGGGTGTAAAATCAAAAGGCTTTGGCTATAATAACATTTTAGTGGAAGTGTAAAATAAAATGGGAATCTGTTATTTTTAAAGTACCTAATCTAAGTCTTAGGAATTGATTCAAATTGCACTAGGAAGTATGATCTAAAAAGCCACTTTGTCTTAGTAGACTAAGTTTCTAGAACATATTAGAAAAACAGCTGTATTTTTTTTTTTTTTTCTGATAGAAATATGAAATGGGCTTACTGGAAGTGGGCTTAGCTGTCGATCTTCTTGTCAATATTTCTTTTTGTTGTTTAGAGGCAAAAAATAAAAACACCACGTTTAAACACTAAAGTACAAAGAAGCTACCCACTTCAGAACCTTCAGTGCAGGGCAGTACTCAAATTTTAACTGTCATCCTTACATACTTTCTCCAGGCTTTTCTTACAGCAAAGAAAACCTTCTGACTGGTTGTATTGGCCCCATTTGTAGCTAATCCATGTGAATGAGGCAGAATACATCATTTAGATACTTTGATGGGACTATTCCTGCCCGTTGCTACTTTTGTCTAAAGGCATAAACATGAATTTTTGTTTGGAATTGTGGGCCCTACTTATGGCAGAAAATCAAAGCAATATCTTACTGTATACTCAACAGGGGAACTCAAAAAACTGTATGACTTGGTTGTTTTCTCTTAGAGAGACTATAATTGTAGGTATTTGGATATTATGTTTCAGTCATAGGAAATTTTCAAACATTGTTTCTCTTTCAGGGTGATAGATGGTCTGGAGACTCTAGATGAACTGGAGAAGTTACCCGTAAATGAGAAGACATATCGACCTCTTAATGATGTACACATTAAGGACATAACTATTCATGCCAACCCATTTGCCCAGTAGCTATAATAGACCTGGACAAATACTTGGCAAACTATTCAAGGAACACACCTATTATGGTTTACTCATTTAATTATGCCAAAGATTGCAGCTTGTTTATAACTAAGATCTTCTATGAGTACCAAGAGGGGCCAAACAGTGTTTAGTCCTATTTTTAGAGCATATTCTATGACTATTATCTAATGCATTTCTTTAATTTAAAAAAAAAAAAACCTGTGTTTAACTTTGTATTTTCATATAAACATTAATTTTTAAATGCTGTGTCAAATCCAGGCATTTTTGAGCACCCTAATTACATACTCCTACCATATCTAGTCCATATCCTGTTCAGTTCAATTCAGTTGCTCAGTCATGTCTGACTCTTTGGGACCCCATGGACTATAGCACACCAGGCCTCCCTGTCCATCACCAACTCCCAGAGTTTACTCAGACACATGTCCATTGAGTCCATGATGCCATCCAACCATCTCATCCTCTGTTGTCCCCTTCTCCTCCTGCCTTCAATCTCTCCCAGCATCAGGGTCTTTTCAAATGAGTCAGCTCTTCAAATCAGGTGGCCAAAGTATTGGCGTTTCAGCTTCAGCATCAGTCCTTTCAAAGAATATTCAGGACTGATTTCTTTTAGGGTAGACTGGTTGTATCTCTTTGCTGTCCAAGGGACTCTTAAGCATCTTCTCCAACGCCACAGTTCAAAAGCATCAATTCGTCAGCACTCAGCTTTCTGTATAGTCCAACTCTCACATCCATACATGACTACAGGAAAAACCATAACTACAGGAAAAACCATAACTTTGACTAGATGGACCTTTTTTGGCCAAGTAATGTCTCTGCTTTTTAATAAGCTGTCTAGATTGGTCATAACTTTTGTTCCAAGAAGCAAGTGTCTTAATTTCATGGCTGCAGTCACCATCTGCAGTGATTTTGGAGCCAAAAAAATAGTCTGTCACTGTTTCTACTGTTTCCCCATCTATTTGTTATGAAGTGATGGAACCAGATGCCATGATCTTAGCTTTGTGAATGTTGAGTTTTAAATCAACTTTTTCACTCCTCTTTCACTTTCATTAAGAGGCTCTTTAGTTCTTTGCTTTCTGCCATAAGGGTGGTGTCATCTGCATATCTGAGGTTATTGATATTTCTCCCAGCAATCTTGATTCCAGCTTGTGGTTCATCCAGTCCAGCATTTCACATGATGTACTCTGCAGATAAGTTAAATAAACAGGGTGACAATATACAGCCTTAACGTACTCCACATCCTAGAAATATTTCTATTAACTATTTACTTTGTACAGTTAGAAAGATGAAAGATAAAGAGATAGCCTAGAAAGGCCAGTCAATCCATTAGGTATTTCCCCTGGTGTTTATAGTAAAGGCCCAGAGAAGTCCTGGAGTATAGTGAACACTCAGAATGCCCTAACTGATTTGCCCATGGAACATCTTTTTAAAGCATATCTTTTTTTATTTTATTTATTTATTTATTTATTTATTTATTTTCATATCTTTTTTTAAAATGCAGAAATACATAAACACAGGATAAGAGTTTTACAGATGATCCATTTGGAAAATACAATTAGTTGTAGAGTCCTGGTCTGGGTCTGAATCACAGCTCTGCCTCCTACTATTAACTAGGCATGTTAACATCTCCAAACTTTAATTTTCTCATAAATAATCCTCCATATGACTCTTGTTAGGATTAAATGACAGTGTGTGTAAAGCTGGTGTGGAGGAGTGTTCTGTAGCCAATAAATGGAGACTGCCTTCTTAACCATATCAGGCTCTCACTTAATCAGGTCATTTATCAGACTATTCCATTGATTTGATCAAGAACTATGTCCTATTCACTGTGTAGATCACCTGGATTAGACTTTGGTTATTCCTAAAAATGATACAGAACATTTCTTTGTATCATTTCTGCAGATGGCTGATCTAATTAATGTTTTGATTCTTTCTTAAGTGCAGTTTGGGAGTTAGCTTGCAGTTATCCTCTTTTTACTATTGATGTCTCCCATACCTTCAAATAAACTGAGTCGCCAGTTATATCAATGCCCTCAGGTTTTGTTTCACCTTTTTAATTTAATCATTAGTTTCTAGAATTAGTATTAAGGCCTTTTTTGGGTCAGAATTTGGTTTGCCACTTCTTATATCTTTTTTCTCTTTTAACCACAAAAATAATGGCTATGTTGTTTCCCATGGGAATGTTCTGGCAATTTCAAAATATAAAATACACCAAATAGTTAACCTATGACCAGTAAGATCTCACATTGTTCATCCAATAAGAAAATGTCTTTGGGAATGTCTGGGCATTTTGTTTATATGTAATGATGAAATAGTCTTTGAATTCTTCTGACTCTGTGATAGAATTTTGTAAGGTGTTTACAGACAGTGATTTGATTTCAGTCAGTCTAGTTATCCTAGAATATAAGTTATCAATCACAATCTGAAGTGATGATCTTTCCATAAACATAGTATTTAAAATATTATTTTCTTGATTTCTTTTTTCTTTACCCTGTTATGTTTATATGTAATGATGAAATAGTCTGAATTCTTCTGACTCTGTGATAGAATTTTGTAAGGTGTTTACAGACAGTGATTTGATTTCAGTCAGTCTAGTTATCCTAGAATATAAGTTATCAATCACAATCTGAAGTGATGATCTTTCCATAAACATAGTATTTAAAATATTATTTTCTTGATTTCTTTTTTCTTTACCCTGTTGTCACATTGAGTTCGTCTGTCATGTGAACATCTTTGTTTATAAGATATTTGATAGAATATAGAAAAATACGTCTTCAGTAGATCAGATAAGACTTTTTTTTTTTTTTTATTCCCCTGCTTAAGGACATAACCCTTCAAACAAGCATGTGACTGGGAAAATCAGGTCTCTACCTTTACTCACTGTCCCACATATTTGTGTTAATATACAATATTTGTTTTCCTCTTTCTGACTTATTTTATTCTGTATGACAGTCTCTAAATCCATCTACCCTTGATATATTTCTTCTCCAAACATATCATTGAATTTTGTCACCACCCTTAAGAGTATTTTACTGATTTTTAGGATGTTTTTGTACTGACTGACATTCCCTCAATTTTTATTCCAAACTGTGCCATTGTTTTTTTAGTGTTGCCAGTATGGTGACTTTTGGGTTCTTCGGACTCATTCTTAGGTCTGCTTACCTGTACCCATAAGGATCTCATAGATAAGGAAGTATATTGACTGCACCCATGGGCCTCTTGTAGGTAGCAAGGATCAAAACTCAGAACATTGATTTCTGTCCACTCAGTGAATTAAATGGTTCACTGATCACATTAGCAGTTGGGTGATTGATATCTGTTCCATATATTGAAAGTCAAAGTGTTAGTTGCTCAGTCATGTCCAACTCTTAGCGACCCCATGGATTTTAGCCTGCCAGGCTCCTCTGTCCATAGAACTGTCTAGGCAAGAATACCACAGTGGGTAACCTTTCCCTTCTCCAAGGGATCTTTCCAACCCAGGGATTGAACCTGGGTCTTCTACATTGCAGGCAGCCCCTTTACTGTCTTGAGCCACCAGGGAAGCCCATAAACTACTAAGAAGGCTAGAATATTGCTGATCAACCCAAATCCTCTTTAAAATGAAATTAATATGATTTCCCACCTACCCTAGAGGTTGGGGAACTGCAGCCCTCAGGCCAGGCACCTGTTTTTGCAAGTAACATTTTCTGAGAACTTGGCCATTCCTATGTTTATGCAGGGAGTCTGGCTCTTTGTTCCACAGCAGCAGAGCTGATTGACTGTGACAGAGACCAAATATCTTGCAAGCCTAGAATATTTACTATCTGGCCCTTTCAGAAACAGTTTGCCAACCCTTGACCCAGACTATCAGCAGTTGCCAGATAATCATGGTTTCACAGAGCAGAGGGAGTAGGATGAGTCCAAGGGATAGTATAAACAGACTATGCCTGAAACCTTCTCTGCTCTAGAAATGTACCTGAATTCGTTAGAATTCCTCAGTCCTGTTAGATCTTGGTTTGGAGTTCTCTTTTGAGTAGAAGGCTTGCAGACCTTTTGTTTTGGTTAATGGCAAATAGAGCAGTTAAAATTTATATCTTGGTTGAACTTGGATATTTCCAGATCCATTTAGTAACATTTATACTTTCTATGTTGGGTATTTCTGAAGATTTAATTACTAAAACTAGTCATTTATTAAGCTTCTTCCAGGTTTGGAGACAAAGGTGCACACAACACTGCCTACTACATGGGAGCTCAGTCTGTGAAGCTAACAGACATGTAAATAGATAAATGTTAATACATAGAACTCAACTTTTAATCAGTTTAGTAAAGTGGATAGATTAGTTACTATTTCACCAGTGGTTGAAAAGAAAACATGCATTTTTTCAATTCAATTTGTACCAATTGTGGTTCAGGTAAGTGATGGGAACTCCATATAGTAATTTTAAAATAAATTTATAAGAAAAATTATAAAGGAAAAAAATTGTAATATAATGAAAAGGAATTAATCCCAGTTTTTATAAAGCAGCAAATATTAAATGTGTTATGATGTGAGGAATGAGGCTAGAATAATAAGAGTGTAGGACTTCCCTGGTGGTTCAGTGGTTAAGACTCCATGCTTCCAATGCAGGGAGGAAGATTCAATCCCTGGCTGGGAAACTTAACAGTGTATACATGGTTTATTTAAAGCAGTATCCAGGGGCTTCACTGGAGGCTCAGTGGTAAAGAATCTGCCTGTTAATGTAGGAGACACAGGTTCAATCTCTGACCTGGGAAGATCCCACACATCTCAAAGCACTAAACCCACGCACCCTAGAGCCCATGCTCTGCAACAAGAGAAGCACTGCAATGAGAAGCCCACACACAGCAACAAAGACCCAACACAGCCAAAAATAAATAAATATTTTAAAAAATTTAAAGCAAGATCCAAAGTCATTTTTTAAAAAAGAAAAGAGTTATTCTATAAGTTGTGTTAGGGTAACTGGTAAATGACACAGAGAAAACAAAAGAATTCACATGATATACCAAAATTCCAGATAGGTAAAAGAGTTGCCTATTTAAAGGGTACAAAAGAAAAGCCTAAAACATTTAAAAGAATTCCTCTGAAGAGGAAAGGAATTTCTCAGTTTATAAACTTGATAAAGGCAAGTTTATCTGAATGCAAATAGGACAAAAGAGAGTTGTACATTCAAAAAAGGAATAGATATGAACGGGCAAGTCACAAGAGAAAAGAGAAAATGTTCAACCTCACTAATTAGATACCAAAGTTACAAGTGCTGCTGCTGCTGCTGCTAAATCGCTTCAGTCATGTCCGACTCTGTGCGACCCCATAGACGGCAGCCCATTAGGCTCCCCCGTCCCTGGGATTCGCCAGGCAAGAACACTGGAGTGGGCTGCCATTTCTTTCTCCAATGCATGAAAGTGAAAAGTGAAAGTGAAGTCGCTCAGTCGTGTCCAACTCTTAGTGACCCCATGGACTGAAGCCTACCAGGCTCCTCCATCCATGGGATTTTCCAGGCAAGAGTACTGGAGTGGGGTGCCATTGCCTTCTCCGAATGTTATGCACTAAGAGTAGCCAAAACAAAGTACTGTATCAGAGACTGGGTGGCTTAAACAACAGAAAATTTTCTTACAGTTCTAGAGACTAGAAGTTGGGAGGTCAAAGTGTGGGCAGGGTTGTTTGCTCTTGAGGCTTGTAGATGACCATCTCCTGTCTTAACCTCATCATTCCTCTGGGTATGTTTCCTAGTCTCTTTTTAGAAAGACACCAGTTAAATTGAATTAGGTCTCTCCCTAATGACCTCATTTAATCCTAATAATCTCTGTAAAGACATTACTGCCAACTGAAAAATGCTGCTTTCCACCTGATTCTATCTACAGTATAAGAATGAAGTCACTAGCTACTGCAGCCACTGACCTTTGACACACCTTGAAAGGAGTTTGCTTTGGGAGAAACTGGCAGAACAGACCTTCAAATAGGTATTTTCAGGAAAATATTTTTTGAGCTCAATTTCTTGTATCTTCTCATATCTAGAAAAGCACTAAAATCATTAATGGAAACATCTGCCCCTCTGTCACTAGCAGCAACTTTCTGCCAAGATATGTGCTTTCTGGCACTAACTCCTTTCAGTAAAACCATATGTAATACTGACTTCTCTCCCTACCTCTTGGGAGCAGTTCCTAAGAGCTACTGGAGAGGCTGTCTCTGGGTATTTTGCCTCCAATAAAATTTAACTCACAACACTCTTTTTGCCTTTTCATACCATTCATGAGACTCTCAAGGCAAGAATACTGAAGTGGTTTGCCATTCCATTCTCCAGTGGACCATATTTTGTCCGGTCCTAACTAGCAGACATGCCCTTCTGCCACTCAACACAGCTGGATGACATGCCTGGTGCCCTGGCTGTCCCACTGTTGGTGTCTGTTGAGGTTGTTTAAATCTTAACTGGCTGTTGTGTGTCAGTCAACGTGCAGCTAGGACTGAAGACAAAGGCCCTACTAGAGTGGCTGGGAAGCGGGTAGGGGAAGGCTGGAGGTGATGTTGGATGATGTCCAGCACCTTGGACTCACTGCTGCCTTTGACTGCCCTGGGGCCAATCTGCTGCTCAGGAGTCACTGTCAGCCATGGAGCCAATCACCCACTCAGGAGCCTCTGGTCACCTGATGCTGAAGCTCTAATACTTTGGCCACCAGATGTGGAGAACTGACTCATTGGAAAAGACCCTGATGCTGGGAAAGATTGATGGCAGGAGGAGAAGGAGGGTGACAGAGAATGAGATGGTTGTATGGCATCACTGATTCAATGGACATGAGTTTGAGCAAACTCAGGGAGATAGTGATGGGCAGAGAAGCCCTGGTGTGCTGCAGCTCATGGGGTTACAACGAGTCAGACACAAACTAGCACCTGAACAACAACACAACTGTCACACTGCATTTTTTCCAGTTGACACTATAGTCACATTCTGAAATAGTGGGAGCTAGGGCTTAAAACTATGAATATGTGTGGAGGTGGAGACACAGGCCTTCAAACAGCCCATAACATGCATTAACACTAAAATAGCTAATTTAATTAATGAAACTTTGGGTATATCCCAAACCACTAATTGGTTAGATATGGGCTTTGTTAAATTTAAAATCATTTTAGAAAACAAGTACAAGATTTCTTCACCTTTTACCCAGCAATTTTAAAATGAGGAATTCTCCTAAAGAAATTAAACATATTAACTTGCACAAGCTGGAATCAAGACTGCCAGGAGAAATATCAATAACCTCAGATATGCAGATGACACCACCCTTATGACAGAAAGTGAAGAACTAAAGAGCCTCTTAATGAAAGTGAAAGAGGAGAGTGAAAAACTTGGCTTAAAGCTCAACATTCAGAAAACTAAGATCATAGCATCTGGTCCCATAACTTCATGGAAAATAGATGGGGAAACAGTAGCTGACTTTATTTTTCTGGGCTCCAAAATCACTGCAGATGGTGATTGCAGCCGTGAAATTAAGACGCTTACTCCTTGGAAGGAAAGTTATGACCAACCTAGACAGCATATTAAAAAGCAGAGACATTATTTTGTCAACAAAGGTCCATCTAGTCAAGGCTATGGTTTTTCCAGTAGTCATGTATGGATGTGAGAGTTGGACTATAAAGAAAGCTGAGCACAGAAGAATTGATGCTTTTGAACTGTGGTGTTGGAGAGGACTCTTGAGAGTCCCTTGGACTACAAGGAGATCAGTTCTGGGTGTTCACTGGAAGGACTGACGTTGAAGCTGAAACTCCAATATTTTAGCCATCTGAAGAGCTGACTCATTTGAAAAGACCCTGATGCTGGGAAAGATTGAAGGCAGGAGAAGGGGATGACAGAGGATGAGATGGTTGGATGGCATCACTGACTCAATGGACATGAGTTTGGGTAGACTCTAGGAGTTGGTGATGGACATGGAGGCCTGGTGTGCTGTGGTTCACGGGGTTGCAAACAGTGGGACACGACTGCGCAACTGAACTGAACTGAACTTGCTCTCTGCACAGTCATTTGCTGCAACTTTGACCTGTATTAGCAGAATATGGTTAATACCCATTTTTAGATTGCTGTTAGGATTAAGTGAGACTCTATGCTCAATGTTAACACAATGTGATTAACTATTCTACTCCAAAGACTGGGATTCCCTGTTTTGGTTAACATTTAAATGTGCTGAGAAGCATGTACTTAATAAAAGCAAATTTCACAAGTTACTGTGAGAAATTTCTCCCTCACAAGCGAAACACTAAGCTTAAATTTAGTGATCCTGATCCCATATATAAATCTAGGTATTAATGATTTTAAAGCATTTTCAGAGAAGAGGCTTAAGAACTGCAAACCACCATAGGTTTTTGGTAATTCCTATGTGTATTCATCACTTTACCCTACAGTACTCCATCTGTAATGGGCAGGTTATCTACGTTGCTCTCCTGTACAAAAAACACAAGTACGCTCCATCTTCATGAGTGATGATTTTGTGTTTCACCAAGTTTACAAGGAATAACGTGACCTTTTTTTTTCAAGTTGGAGGAGGGGCGACGATCAGGATGGGCAGTTACTTTGTTCTAATTGCAGCTTGATTTCTGTTATTCAGAAGTTGTTTTCCAATAACTCTGTCTTCTTCTAATAACCTTCCATTTTTCCCTTACAGTTTACTTGAACTTTACATCTTAGAGGCTTCACTTAACGTGGAAATGTTGCTTACCTGAGTCTCACTTCTTTTCTCCAGGCTGTTGCTCTTACATTTGGATTTTTAAAACCTCGGTAAAAATCTTTACAATCTAACCTCAGTGAGTGTGGGTCTCAGTCAAGTAAGATTTACCTAGTTTTAAAAATGTCTCAGAACAAAAGCCCAAATCCAGACAATTCCTAATTTGGGGCTACTTGATGCAGATGGTGTAATCTCTCAGTTTAAGCGGTTGCAGTCAGGACACACGCTACTTTGTACCCGCTTCCCCCACGTTTCTTCATTTCTAGTGTTCACGAACACAATTTTTAGTGAGGATGAACGAGTCTCTTCTACCCAACACAATCTCTTCCCAGAGAACGGAGAGCAGGCCAAAATGGCCGCTGACAAAGGCTTGCCTCGGTCCACCTATCGTCTCTGCGCTCCCCACCCAGAGCCTGCGCATAAGGCTCACCAGCTCCGCCCTACACGCGTGCACGCCCCGCCCCGCCCCACCCGGAGGCGGAGACGCGCTTGCCTAGTCATCTTGTTTTCCAGAAGTCCAGACGCTGCGGTTGTCCGCTCCATACTGCTGTAGGAGCTTGTCGCAGCCAGCTGGGTTTTTTCCGTGGTCGTGTTGCAAGCATTGCCTGCTTAGGCTTGGACTCTTTGGCCAGAACGGTAAGACGCAGGAAGAAGCGGGCTAGGTGTCGGGACCCCGTTTTGTGCCTTGAGAACGCCTATGAGGCTCCCCCACAGGCTTGGCCGCCCGCAGTCTCTGGCGCGGTGATCTTTTCTTCTCCGCCTCCCGCTCCCCTCTCCTAGCTGCAGAAAGATGGTTCGCTCGTCTTTCAGGCTTTGTCGAGGCTGTCGCTGCGAATTTCTGTGTGATCCGCGACGAAGAGTTCGCTAGGCGGGCAGAGGTTCTCGAACGTTTGTCTTCCCCGGAGGAAGCGGGGAGGGCCGAGCCCGGGCGGCCGCGGCCGCCATGTTGTCTGCAACGGCAGGCCTCGGACGGGCTCTAAGATGGCGGCGGGGTAGGGGGGAGGTTGGCGATGACTTGGGTTCGGGAATGTGCCTAAGTTACGCTCTGATGAGAAACTATGCTCTTAACAAAGAAAAGAACACATTACCTGATGTAAGGCGACTCGAGGGAAAACGGCGAATGTCTTTGCCCTCAGTGGTGAAAGCACAAGTTAAGTTTAGGAGCTCAAGGAAACAGGAATAATATGGTGTAGTTGAAGGAGCGCGTGAGAAGTCGGGTGATCGGGCCTTTTAGGCGTGGGTGTTTGTGCCGCCCCTTCTCGAAACAATTGGAGCGTCTTGATTTCGACGCTTGTTTTTGTAGAGAGTTGAGATGGAGCCCAGGTGGTTCGAACGGTAGTTGATGAAAAGTCGTTTCTGTATAACGTTTTTTTCAAGTTGTTAGGAATTTGTAGTTTTGGCAGGAAAGGATTTCCCTCATAGTTGAGTAATAATGACTTTTCAGCTTTGATTTAAAAGAACAATTAAAACTTCACAACTCGGATGAATTTTGGAGGACGAGTTTTATTAAAATGTTGACGTGGGATACAGCTTAACCGGGAAAACTTGTCTTTTGTGTAGATGAGACACTCAAAAAGAAGTTACTGTCCTGATTGGGATGAAAAAGATTGGGATTATGGAAAATGGAAGAGCAGCAGCGGCAGTCATAAAAGAAAGAAGAGATCGCATAGCAGTGCACGGGAGAACAAGCGCTGCAGATACAATTACTCTAAAACATCTGATAGGTAAGGAGGGTTCTAAGTATCTCAGTAGAAAAATACTTTCATTACAGTATTAACGTGTCAATTTGATTTCAGTAAAACTGGTGGGGAATACATTTTCATTATTAAAACTAGAATTGACTTAAAATAACTGATGGATTGCTGTTTTCAGCTATGGTTGTAAAATTGGAAGTATGTTTTTTGGTGGGAAAAAAATTTTAATGAGTACTGTTTTAAGAGGTTAACTGAAAATTTGAGGATATTTGATACTAACATAAAAGCATTGAAAAAAAATTGTTTTTTTAGCTATTACCTGGAAAGCAGATCCTTAAATGAGAAAGATTATCATAGTCGACGCTACATTGATGAATACAGAAATGACTACAGTCAAGGATGTGAACCTGGACATCGACATAGAGATTATGAAAGCAGATATCAGAACCATAGTAGCAAGTCCTCTGGTAGAAGTGGAAGAAGTAGTTATAAAAGCAAACACAGAATTCATGACAGCACTTCATATCATCATTCACATGGGGTATGAGCTCTTTTAAATTTTTTGGAAATTTTATTTCCCATGTGGAACAGGAAAACTTGAATTTATGTTTGATCATTTGAGAAAGTTCTATTTAAGATGAAGTCATCTCAGTTTTAACTTGCAGGATTCTTTGTGCATTGGATAGGAAATTCATGAAATACAGTACATGTTAAATTGTAACAGATTTTATTAATCATTGGCAACTAATTGTCATTTCAGTGAAATAGTGGAGATAATGTCGATTAGTTTATAGCAGGGATTACAAGATATTCTGAAAATGTTTTTATGGGACTTTAAGAAATTTGATGTGCTTTGATAAATGAAAGTCTTACCTACAAGTAGGATTTTTATATTTGTATGATTGAGGATTATGCTTTGCCTTTGTCCTGGCTAATCCTTTTATCACTAAAAAACAGATTTGAACATTATGGGTTGGTTATGTATTAATTTGGAGCTCAAGCTCAGATGACATTTTAAATACTGTAGTGTTATTCTTGTATGCCAATTTTTTTTCTCCCCTACATTAGAATTTTTATTTTATTTACTGTTTCCATATTTGTTTTCTTAGATTAGCTAGGAAATTATAATTTGGCCACAGTCTACTTTTGACAAGTAAATAATTACATTCTACAATTTTGCAGCATTAAATTAAGACACTAGAAACTTAAAGTTATGTTTCAGTGAATGCTACAACTAAGCATTTTTTTTTTTTTTTTTNTAAAACTCTAGTTACAGAGCAATGTAGATGAGGTGAGGGTGAATTTGGTGGTCTGGTGGGGAATAATAGAATAACCTACCTTATCTGGTGCCTAGAGGGGGTATCTTTGAGGAAGTGACATTTAAATCACCTCAAGGATGAACCTGAGGCAGCCAGGTGAGAGTGAAGTGGGTTAGGCTTTCAATAAACAAGTAATTTTTTTAGAAGTTTGCAATACTTGGAACAGATTTCCACAAAGAAAGTATTTGTTGTTTCTCTGAAATCTGAATTTGACTGGGTCTCTTATCTGGCAATCCCAGGTGGGCACCTGAGCCCAAAGCCAGTGGGAAGGCCTTGAGATGGGCCAGGCTGTCACCTCCTGGGAGGAGGAGGTCAGGTGGCTGACAAGAGGAAATGGAAGGGCAGTGGATGAGTTGAGATAGGAGAGCCAAGAGCCTCAGGCCCCTGCATGACCTGTAGGTATCATATTTCATGCCTTCTATCTTGCCTAAAGCAAAGGTTTTGCAGTACACTAACCAGAGGCTAAATTTCAATGTAATGTCATTTTTCAATTACTATTTTAAAAAACCCAAGAAAGATTCTCAGGAAATATATGAGCTGTTAATTTCAGAAAGATTTGCTTATTTTTTTGAAAGACAAGCTTTAATAAAGCTTTGGCGGACAAAGCCTGTGTATGTTCAATCTCTGCTTTCCTCTTGGCTCTTTCAGCCTGAATCGGCTGGGCCTGTCATGGCACATGCAGGGGGTCCTGAAAGATGCTCTCCAGGGAAACCTATTGCACTGGCCAGCGAGGTGTCCCATCGAGGCACGTGATTCAACTCTTGCCTGTTAAACGCTGTCAATTTCAGGCCCTTTAGGTAGTCTTCCATAAACCTCTCTGAGTAGCATATGTAATTTGGTCTTCTTAGATCTCTGAGTCAAGTAAACATGCTAGCTTCTGTTTTACAATTTTCTGCCTGGTGTTAGGAATTACATCACTATACAACCTCCACTGCCATCTTTCCCTCACTCCCCTAAAAGCATGTACGAGTGTCAAAAAGTTGATCATGTGTTCCCAATTCATTAATATTTAGCGGGTAGCTTTTCTCCATATATAATTAAATAATATCACAAAGTCTTTGCCCCAACCCTGAAATATTCTAGAAAATAACAGAAAACTCTGCAAAGAACAAAGCCGTCTCTACTCTGCAAAGAACTAAAATTCAGTAATGTCGCTCTAGCCACCACAAAGTGTCCAGGCCTGTCCTATGTGTGCGTGTATGCCTCTTCCGTAATTCACTCAGTATTAGACAAGCTTCCTGTGTGCTACACAAAGTGTTTTCTAGCACTTTAACACAAAAGGTCAAATAGAGCCTTATTAAGTGTACTAAGTAAATCAGGCGTTGAGGGTCTATCAAGTTAAAAACCAAGCACAGTGACAAATCCTAGGGATACTTAATGAATCCTATTTAGAAAAAAAGAGGAAATAATACTGGAAAGTCAAAGAATCCCTGAAGAACAGAGGTTAAATAGTTATAAACTAAGGGTTACAAATCTCATTTCCTGACTCTTTTCCACCCTGGAGTGCAGCATGCTAGACTCCCCTGTCCTTCACTATCTCCCGGAGTTTGCGCACATTCATCCCCACTGAGTCAGTGATGCTATCTGACCATCTCATCTTCTGCCACCCCCTTCTTCTTTTGTCTTCAATATCCCCCAGCATCAGGGTGCTTTCCAATGAGTCAGGTCTTCGAATCAGGTGGCCAAAGTGTTGGAGCTCCAGAATCAGCAGCAGTCCTTCTAATGAATATTCATGGTTTATTTCCTTTAGCATTGATTGGTTTAATCTCCTTGCTATCCACAGGACTCTCATGAGTTTTCTCTAGTGCCACAACTCAAAAGCATCAATTTTTTTGGCGCTCAGCCTTCTTCATGGTCCAACTCTCACATCCATACTTTCACATCACACCAAGGGTGTCTAGGGTGCCTTTCTGCAAATACATTTAAGGCCAGTAACCTCAAGACTGCCTTCAGCAAAAGACAAGACCAAACACATATGAAGTAACCCACAAAAAGAAATCTGCATTTCATGTTTCTTTTGGGAGATATATTAACTTCCTAAAGCTGCAGCAACAGAGTTACAGACTGGGTGACTCGTACAATAGAAATATATTGTCTCACAGTCTGGAGGCTGGAAGCCTGAGATCAAGCTGTCGGCGGCAGGTTTGGTTCCTCAGAGGCTGAGAGGGAGAATCTGCCCCAGGCCTGACCCCCTGACTTCTGGTGGTTTGCCAGACATCGCTGGCTTTCCTTGGCTTGTAGATGCATCATGCCAATCCTCTGTCTTAACTTGGCATCCTTCTTGTGTCCTCACACCCTCTTCCTGCCCAAAGTTCCCCCTTTTATAAGGACACTCCAGTGTTCTTGCTTGAAAAATCCCATGGACGGAGAAGTCTGGCTGGCTACAGTCCATGCAGTCACAAAAGAGCTGGACACGACTTGGCGGCTAAACAACAATAGGGAACAGTTGCATGTGAAGCAAAAAAAAAAGGAATAAAGCCCACCCTAATGACCTCACCTTGATTATCTGCAGAGGACCTATTTCCAAATAAGGCTACGTTCACAGATTCTGGGGACTAGGACCTCAGCGTCTTTTGGGGGAACACAATTCAACTCAGATTAAGGGGTGCTGGACAACCATCCAAATACTTTTGGGTTTCAAAAAAGGAAGCCATGATAAGCTGGAATGATTTCCTTAGCTTCAATTTTGATTCTTGAACAGTGGACGTTTGAACACAAAAGCCTCTTAATCGAGACAGTGACAGGAAGGCAAGTGACACACCACAAGATGCTGTTAGATCAGAGAGCTGGGCGGGAGAGGATTGCAGCTCACTTTCCTGACCTGCTGACCAAAAATAAATGATCCAAAGCTTCAGAAAGATTGACTTAAAAAGCGACTAGCAAGGTCTGATTTTGATAACTCATAAAGTGAAAGTGAAGTCGCTCAGTTGTGTCTGACTCTTTGTGATCCCATGGGCTGCAGCCTACCAGGCTTCTCAGTCCATGGGATTTTCCAGGCAAGAGTACTGGAGTGGGTGGCCATTTCCTTCTCCAGGGATCGAACCCGGGATCGAACCCGGATCTCCCACATTGTAGGCAGATGCTTTACCTTCTGAGCCACCAGGGAAGCCCAGTTGATAAGTCATGACTCCTTATAAAGACAGATTGCCTGGTCAGCTGGCCAAGAGACCCAGGGAAAGTCAGAGTCCTGCTTTTGGGTCATGGTCTCCTCAGACAGCTGGTAGCTTTGCATTTGGCTGCGCTGGGTCTCAGTTGTGGCAGTCAGGGTCTTGGTCCTCATTGCCGCATATGGGAGCTTAGGCTGTGCCCTATGAACTCATAGTTGCAGCACACGGCATTTAGTTCTCTGACCAGGGATGGAACTTGGGCCCCCTGCGTTGGGCATGTGGAGTCTTGGCCACTGGCCCACCAAGGAAGTCCCTGACTGGTAGCTTTAGGAAGATACCGACAGTGGCTCTTATATCTGTGAGTTCAATCAACCATTGATAGAAAATACTCAGGGGAAAAAATTTCAGAAAAGTTCTAAAAAGAAAAACTTAAATTTGCCACTAGCCAGTAACGATCTACATAGTATTTATATTGCATTCAGTTTTATAAATAATCTAGAGAGGATTTAAAGTGTATTGGAAGATGTGCATAGGTTATGATCTCCTCAGACAGCTGGTAGCTTTGCATTTGGCTGCAAACTCTGTACATTTTCTGTAAGGGACTTGGGCATCCATGGATATTGGTATCTGAGGGGGGTCGGGGGTGGGGGGCAGGGTGAGCTGGAACCAATCCCCCTTGGATATGGAAGGATGATGGTAGCATTTATTAGTCCCAGCATCCTCAACAGGGGTTGGGCAAATGATCCTTAAATTCCTTCCCAGACTAATGTATCCATCACCACTGCACACTGAACGACCTGGTGAGATACATCCATCATTCCTGGGACAGGACAGGAAGTAGCTCTTTCCAGTGCTCCAAGATGAGACCCTCAGTCCCTAATTCATGCTGTCTGCACACTGTATGCTCCATTGATTCAACTCTCACCTGCCAATAAATGCTATATTCACTCCCACACACAGTGAAAGGATGGGGCCCTGGAAATATCAAGGCACTGATCACTGGAAATGAGAAATTTAGAGGAACTCTTACTTGTCAGCATGGCAAAGTGCTCCTCTCATCTCTTAGTAGCTTCCTCTCCACTTATCAGCACTGGAAGTTACTCTGTGGACAGTCCTACAGGAGAAATGGGAGCTGAGGGCTTTGCCTGTGATGGGTGGGTTGACCTATATAGAAGGCTTAACAGGCAAAGATATACGAGAACTAAAAGGATCATGGACACGTTAAGAATTGTCCACGTAAGTGCAGAGGAAGAGCCAATCTATAGAGTGGTCGTGTCTGAGGACACTTGTCACCTTCACCAGGATGATTCAGAAATGCCTGATGGCGAGACTGAGAGACTGACTTTTGTCTTTTCAGAACCGGGATTCTATAGAGTAGTTGTTAACACATGCATGTTTTTGTGACCATGAACACACTGTTGGCAATCTTAGCTGAGGCACCGCTTCAACTGGTTTCCACGAGGACCCCAGTTCATATTGACTGGAAAGTGTCTTGACAGCCTCAGAAAAGTACTGCAAATCTGGCTCCCACTTGAATCTTTGAACACTTCTTCAAAACACACAGAAGAGAATGGAAACCAGGAATATCTATGGATGAAGACTTGGTAAGAATGTCTTTCCAACATCGTGGCTAGGGTTTTTGTAAAATTGTCCAGGAAACTGTGTCTTTTCATCTTTATATCCCTTAACATCATTTGCCAAGGAAGGACAAATCGGGCTTCTTGGTGGCAATTACTACAGAGAAGTAGGAGTGAAGTTAGGCTTGGTGTGGTGAATTTCTTGGAATTTTCAGAGAGGTAATGTGAGAGTCCTGCTTTCCATTTGGCAATGTCCACTGGAAGACAGGTTCTTTGGAGCTCTCTCATATCAGAAGCAGTAGCTGCTGTTTTCCTATCTGGTACCACACTTTTAAGCCAACAGTCACAAAGCTTCCAGCATTCCATGAAGGGATATGAATCTTCTTTGACTGGAAGTTTAGACTGGCTTCTTGTTTTACAAGCATGGAGCAGAGATTTTTTTTTTTCTTTCTGAGTTACTGGTTCCTGCTGAGTGAGATCACCAGAATGGAATGTCACTACTCAAACCAGTAAGACTAAGATTGTTGAGTGCTTTGCCCCCTGTCACCGAGATAGAGCACCAATACCACTGTCAGGACTTCTCCGGCATGTGACACAAATCAGAGCTGCAGAAATCAGAGTGGTGAGCATACATGTATCTTCACAAAAGCACACACCATAGCGTGGATGGATAGGTACATGGTATATCACTTCCTAGTCTTTTGGCTAAGATCAAGTGTAGTATCTGTTCTTATCTGTTTAATATCTGATACATCTTCTATTTGAGGACAATGTACTCTATGGATTTTTGGAGCAGGGAGTTGGAATAAGAGCTTGCTCTGTCCACTCCATGCATTGACCTAGTATTGCAGTACCTCCAGCAACAGTGCAAAAAAATAAAAGAAAGAAAAAGGCACATGGTGTAAGGGGACTCAGTGCAGTTTCTTCTTGAAAATCTTGATTAGATGTTGAGCAATCCTCTGTCAGGCAGGCTTTCAGATTTGTGTTGCGGCTCTAGCCTTCACGGGCAAAAGAACAGCCACACCGAGATACACAGGAGTTTTTATGAATCTCTGCAAACACCAACCCCAGTCCTTCCTTCAGACCAAGCTGGCGATGTGTCTCCTCCTTCGGTTGTCCTAAATTACTTTCAGTTACACCTGTGTGCAAGTTACCATTTACACTTCCTTCCTGCCTCAACTTTCCACAGCAGTGACAGTGATTATAAATGCAACTGAAGAGGGTGTTTGTACACAGAGATAGCAGCATCCTAAATGTTGCTTTAGGGAGGAAGAATTCATGACCACTAATGGCAAGGCTAATAACAGTGGGTATAAAGAAAAGTTGGGGTGTGGGAGGAAATAGTCCTTTATCATCCGCTGGTTTGTCCCATCAGGGGCCCCCAACCCCCAGGATCTAACACCTGACAATCTGAAGGAGGAACTGATGTAATGATAATAGAAATAAAGTGCACAATAAATGTGATGGGCTTGAATCATCCTGGAACCATACCCCTGCCCATCCCCAGTCCCTGAAAAAACTGTCTTCCACAAAACCAGTCCCTGGTGCCAAAAAGTTTGGGGGTCACTAATAAAGGGGGTCCTTTCGGCTGAACAGTTACAACAGTCATCGTCTGGGCTGCAGCTCACCCTTTTCCTGGTCCCATTTATCTTTCAACCAGTATTGTCTGTGACTCAAAGACTCCCATCCACGATAAAGACTTCAAATAGGTGGGGAGGAGAATTAGGAGCTTGTAGACATCTGGTGATAGGCGATTCAGATTTAAGCTTAGACATTACAGGATCTTCATTTTAAAACATCAAAATGTTCATTTTGTGCCGTTTGAAACATGACTTTTAAAGATGACCCTAATCTCAGGGGAGTAGATAGTCTGTCCTACAGATGTGAATTTCACTAGACAGCCCATTTTTGCTCCCCCATGAGGAATTAAAGTAGATATGCTAAAAGGTTGTACCTCTTTCAAAGCTGATTCTCCCTGTAAGAAAGTGTTAAACCACAGAAAGCGATGGAAATGGCTGATAAGGCCTCTGGTCGCTGCCACCACCTCCGTGGGTGGCTGCTCTTTTGACGCATCTGAATTTGAAGCGGGGTCGGGGGGCTGTTGGTAACAAAGTCTTATGTTCAAAATGTCCATGGTCAGAAAGGTTTGCAGTATAACGAACACCCTTATCATCACTCGAATCTTTACAACAGCTTGGATGACTTTTTAATTGTGGCTTAATATAGTTAATTATGGCAAACCTTCCCTATTTTCCAGGATGATGAATTAATATTACAGATCATTAATGTTACTAAATTGGCATAATGACATAGTAGATTTAACGTCCCAGTTACGTTAAGACCTGCTTGATAATTTGGCTCTTTTGTTATTTGCCTTAAATAGGGAAAGCATGCAAGCGAGCCTTTTAACAGCAGGCTGCATGTAACTACCTGTGTCATTTTTCCTTAATAAATTATTGATATGGAAAATCCCAAATGGAAGACTTCTTCAGACTGTATGTGAAGCCAACATTTTCTTTCTAATATCCACTTCATCAGTATAAAAGTTAGAAAGCTGCAGCTCTTCAGCCAGGTTTTATAATTAGACAAGACTGCATTTTACATCTGCAAAAGACTCATGCTTAGTGGGGGAAAAATGAGAAACGTGATATGTTCCATTCTGTTGCAATGGTTATACCATTTTAATCTCTTAAGTTCAATATATATCCTCTAGCAGGCTATACTTCTAGGATTTCATTTTTAGATCCTTAAGGCTGCATATATCTGTCAAACCGACATAATGAATTTAAAGTGCTAATGCCTAGAAGACCAGAAAAACATTGAAATATATCCTTGGTTGATTAAATTACCACCTCCAGCTACTTTACATCCTTCTGTCCAAATAGATTTTCTTTTTTACTTACCAAGTGCTGGATCTGGAAGATGCTGAAGATGTAATTTTATGGTAAAAACATGCACATGTCTTTAGACAAGAGCATTTTATTTAAGCATCTTTTTAAAGTCTGTAGAGTATTTCTGTGATAGAGCTTACAATTTGATTACGGAGTCTTTCAATTACGCTCAACCTGCAGGTTAATCGGTGACTTTCAAGTGTATTCTTGGAATGGAATCTATGTTAAACATTGGGAGTACTAATATTCAAAGGCTGTGATAACAGTATCTAAAATAATGTGAACTTGTTTTTGCAAAAATATAAAGCAACCCTGAATACTAATCTTCATGTTAAAAGGTGTTTCTTCAGGAATTGCTTAGATTGACAGATTGACAACTCAAAGTGGCAACAATGACTCAGACACATTCCTTTCTCTTAAACAGGCTGGCTTGGTCCTTTAAATAGTTCTTAGTCTGTTAGAAAAATGAACCCAGGTGCCAAATCTTATTCCTCCTTGTAAAAGGGGCAGTCAACATAACCCTAGAAATAAAAGTGCTGTGGACCTGAGTGGGGAGAAAATATTGTTTTCTGCACTCAACTTTTACTTCTGGAATTTAAGGTAGAATCAGATCTGAAATATTAGTCATGTCTTTCTATATGTCTGTATTCAAAGACTTACAGTGTACTACCTTAAACAATCTGTACATGCTTATCACATAGTCGGGTTTCAAACACACATGCACACACAAGTACAAACCTGATTACACAATCACAGAACTCAGATCTACACATATTTTGGTAATTTCCCTCACACAAAGGAAAAGTAGCAGCAAATGCAGCTGCAGGACCTGGTGGGACTCATTTTCTATTGGAAGATGGCTCATTATAAGCATAGACCATGGGATGCCTTGTCCTGGCCACCAGCCTCTGGGAGGACCCATTCTGACCACTCGTTCACCATCTGCACCTTTCAGAACCTGAGAGAGGGAGTGAGAGAAGGGCTCTGCCGTTTCAAGGGGAAGGTTCTAGAACCTTGCAATACTAACATACAGTGCAAAGACACTGAGCATCAGTGGTTAGATATTGGGGTGCTGTGACATCTGGGGGTGAAACTAAAGACTAAAATGAATGCGAAATAAAACAAGTATCAGAAGAAACAGGGGCAGAGACTGAAGGCAAGAGAGCAGATTTGTAGTGCTTTGAAATGAAACGTTATAATCCCTCCGACAATCCTGTTGACTATGAGCTATAGCGCTAGGAGTACAACACAGGAAAAAAGATACATTGTAGGATAAACAGCTTCTTAGAAGGTAAAACTGAATGGTCAAAATAGATGAATAAGGACACACAATGGAGAGGAAAAAAAGAAATGAGTCCATGGCAATATGAGAAAAAGGCAGAAGTGAACAGAGGACAGAAAGGCAGAAAAGAAAAAAATGTAAATGAGTGAGACAAAAAAGGCAAAAGACGAGAAAGAAAAAAGAGAACAAGAGGGGGAAAGAAGTAATATTTTCCTTGATAAAAATGCACAAAAGGGAAGATGAACTTTGTTCTTTTTCTCTTTCTACTCTCCTCTCTTTTTCTGCTTTTCGCCTCGCAGCACGCCAGCCTAAGCTGAGAGCTGTAATGTCATTAAATTGCAAATGCTTTTTCATTTCCGACACACACTGTTTACTTATCTGGCAAAAACATATGTTGGAAGGAATCCGTTAAATTCTGCCCATTGCCTTGGGTAAAAGTGCAATGGAAACGGACCCACCGAGCGTCCTCTTTCTTCTTCTTTAGCACTCCCCTTATCTACAAGACGGCTTCGCAGAAAACTGGCTAGTTCAATGAAAAATGAAGATACAGCGGGAGATTAGGGAAGAACACTGAGCACAAAATTCCTGGAGAGAGGTCACTCCATTGCAAATGATTTCACTCCTCTAGATCTGCATAAATTACTATTTTTAAGGCATCTCCAAAGTCTGTATATTTTTCTCACTCTGTCAAACATTTAATTTCACGCCCCGTGTTCTGAATATGCTAAAATGCATATCTCTGATGCACCTTTAAGCCAGAAAAACGAATGCAAAATTGAAGATAAAATGATGTGATTTACACTACAAGCCTATTACTTGAGGTATTTACATATAGTTTACCTCTGCAGTTCTGAGGATGATTTATTAAAAAAAATCTGGATTAAGCTCATATAAATATGTATAAATCTTTGTTTAGAAAATAGATTTTGCAGCTGTTGTGTCAAAAAAGTTCTTTAAGATTCTGTGAAGAATTTTCCTTTTAGCATGCTTTGAGAGGGGAAAAAAAGGGGACAGAATTTGACATTCTGCTTGGTGGGGTGGGGGGAGAAAAGCGTATTCCACCATCCGGCGTTTATAAAGACTCCTTTATTGCCCTTCTTGGCCCAAAGCAGGTTGGCCCCTCCTCAATCTTTTCTTATACTTATTTAATTTTCTTTTCTCCTCCCCACCCCCATTTTTTTTTTTTTTTTTTTTTTTTTTTTAACAAGAANCCACCATCCGGCGTTTATAAAGACTCCTTTATTGCCCTTCTTGGCCCAAAGCAGGTTGGCCCCTCCTCAATCTTTTCTTATACTTATTTAATTTTCTTTTCTCCTCCCCACCCCCATTTTTTTTTTTTTTGCTTGAGTCCAAATAATAGTGCCCTGGATTACTAAACTGAAATTAAATATCAGTGTTTAATGACTGAAACAATCGTGAGTCTTTTGCATGTACCCCCTTGTGTCCCTTGGCGCCTTCTGGCACCTTTACCTAATTCGCTGTCTTCCAAAATATCTTCCCAGCGTCTCTGCACTGACACCAAACCCGGGACTTGCCACCTGCCGAGAGCCACTTCCAGCTATCGATTTGAAAACGATTATTAACACACTGCAAGCAAGATATCTTATCCTATGGGAAAGCAATTCTAAAAACACGATATTTCCTATAAACAATCCTCACATGTGTGTTTTTGCCTTTCTCTCTCTCTCTCTTTCTCTCTCCATCTCTCTCTCTCTCTCTCATCTAGAGTTTTGCCTCTTTGTCTGAAAAATGCTTTCTCCACTCCATATCCCCCCTGATTCCCCATTCCTCTGTAATCATTGTGGGGGAATTACTCTCTGCTATTTTCTTGTTAGGCTTTGGGTTTAGGAGAATTTAGATAACAAAGTTGACTAATTCATTCTCTCCATCTCTCTCTCTCTCTCATCTAGAGTTTTGCCTCTTTGTCTGAAAAATGCTTTCTCCACTCCATACCCCCCCTGATTCCCCATTCCTCTGTAATCATTGTGGGGGAATTACTCTCTGCTATTTTCTTGTTAGGCTTTGGGTTTAGGAGAATTTAGATAACAAAGTTGACTAATTCAGAGCTGAATGCACATTGGACTCTGCAAATATACCTTCTGCCACATGATAAGGGCAGGGCCAGCTTCTGGGCTGCACCTGCCGAGATGCTGTGGGAACAGCTGCTTCTGGAAGCAGGTACTGGGGACAGCTATTTCTTCAAAGCCTGCATTAATCCTTTCGCAATTAAACAAGAAAGGGATGTTCACAGGCATTCGATCGCTTTCGGGGGTGGTGGTAGTGGGGTGGGGGGAGATATGAGTTTGCTTCCTGAGATTGAATTCCAGTTTTGGTGTGCAGCGCCTGCTTAAAGTTGACTAAAGACAATTTAAAAGAAAGAAACTGCAGTCATTTTCAAAAGTTACAAGTCATTCTTTTTTGCACAAAATGGCCTAACAATCCCCCTAGTGGTCCGTTTCCTGTTCCTGTGATTTATGAACATTCTCCTTTTCAAAACTGCCCACTTGGTGTGTTTATAGGCTCATAGCAAAGAAACTGGAAGAAAAAAAAAAAAGTCAGACTATTTAGAGTTGAGCTTAGCTTTCCCTGAATTCCTCCTTTCCTATGCTCAGACAGAGCCTCATTTCTCAAAAACTGATGGGACTAAATCCTACCATAAAGCCAGCTTTCTTTTTCAAGGATTTCCTCAAAACTGACAAATAACCTGAGACCTTGGTGTTTACAATTCCCCTCACTGAAATCAAGGAATAGACCAGGGGTGTGATGCACTCAAAATACTGGATTTGGGTTTCTGAAGGGAAGAAGAGTAAATCACGGAAATGGCCTGCATCTTTCTTTCAAGAAGGTTTGGCCCAAACTGGATTATTTCAATCCTTTAGGACAGAATTACTTTTATATGATGAAAGAACCCTGTCTCTCAAGTGTAACCACTCAGAAAACGCCTGGTCACCGTTGCCATCCGTTGTCCAACCTTTTTCTTGACTCTGCACAAAGAAGCCTCCTTCCTTCAGCGTTTGAGGGTGAGATGAACTGCCTAACATCCTCCGCGGCTTCCTTCTAGGTTCCGCCTACACAGGAAGCCTGCTTTCCATCAGTTGAGGCCAGCCGAGTATTTCAAGCCTTGAACACTGAGAAGAGGAGACACCCTACTCCCCTGAGTGCCGGTTCCCTTCCCTCAGCTGTGTTCCCAGTCTTGCTCCTTTTACAGACCAGATAGAAATGGGATCCAGCACATCCACTGATCATAGAAGAAGCTCTATAGCATCGCCCTGGACGGCTTAGATGGGGAGAGTATCAAGATTTCTTACATGACCAGATGTCCCCGTCTGTTCAGGCTGCTACAACAAAATACCTCAGGCTGGTGCCTTAGAAACAGCAGAAATTTACTCGTCATCCCTCATGGTTGGGTTCTGGCAAAGGCTCGCTTCAGAATGCTGACTTAGACTCGCCCTGTCCTCACAGGGTGGGAGGGGAGGAGGCCTCAAGTCTCTTTGAGGAAACTAGTCCCATTCATGAGGACAGAGCCGACCTCCTCCCAAAGGCCCCATTTCCTAATACAATCACATGGTGGGGGTGGTGGTGGAGGCATTGGGATTTCAACATATGAATTTGTCGGGGTTGGCAAGAGGAGCACACGAATATTCAGAGCACAGCGGTGGAACTTGGAAGAAAAAGAATTTTAGATCTTTGCTGAACACGCATCTACCAAAAACAGCACAAAATAATTCTAAAACCCTAAGGCTTGACTCACAGGAAGCTTATGACATTAGGAAATAATGACATCACGAAATGAATCCTTTGGGACTTACCTGGTGGTCCTGTGGCTAAGACTCTGTGCTCCTGATGCAGGGGGAACAGGTTCAGTCCCTGGTGGGGGAAGTAAGACCCTGCTTGCCACACGGCGTGGTCAAAAACAAGATAACCCATTGCCAACCTCCTTGCACTTCAGCCTTGAAAGCTTGGACTTATTTTAAGTCTGGGTTTCTCCCAAATGTCTAGACTATTTTTTCAGTAACACTTGGACTTGGCTTCATTTCCTTCCTTTCAGTTTCTGCAGTCTTCATCCTGGTTTACAAAATCATCATTTCTTGCCAGAAACATCTCTGGGAGCCCCAGGGCCCTTTTTTATTTATTAATTAATTCATCTAATTCTAGTGGCAAGTAAGACCTACCTAAACATGCAACTTCCCTTCTCAGAAGTGGGCTCTAGTTCTCAATGATATTACCCTGAAATCTCATGGCCTGAACTTTGAGGCCCCTCAAAGGTACAGTGGCATTTTTAGTCTTTCAGTAATGCAACTGTGACATTCTTCTATCTGCTAGACCATACTTGGATAAACCAGTTTGCTCTTCCTTGAACCAGGACTTCGATTTTTACATGTACACACTCCCCTCCTGCATAGACAAATTCACCATCAATCTGATGAAGCCTAGACCTCAGGACCTATCTCATGGGTCATTTCTAAGAACTTACACCTAACTTTGCCTGTGTTTCTTAAAGAGGACTCCCTCTCTACCAAATTAGGTAAGTTTCAGGCTCCACAAAATTGGTATCTGCCCCCAGTCTCTTACCATTGAACCTGGATGTGCGCATTCACTTAGTCCAGAGCCTTCTTAGGACCTAGGCCAGCCTCTCCTGTCTCTGAACTACACGTCTTGCTTGTGCACACTCTTGGTTTTAGGAGCTCGAGGGCTTTCCCTGTGATAATGTTCTCTTTTCTATCAGATGACCCAGTGAGCGACTCCACAGTAGAGACGGTCTCTTCTTTACATTCTGTACCCGAATATCAATGTGTTGGTTCACTGTTTGTAATGGGCGTGCGTGCATGCTAAGTTGCTTCAGTCGTGTCTGACTCTTTGCAACCCTATGGACTGTAGCCCACCAGGCTCCTCTGTCCATGGGGATTCTCCAGGCAAGAATACTGGAGTAGGTTGCCATGCCCTCCTCCAGGGGATCTTCCCAACCCAGAGATTGAACCCTGGTCTCCTGCATTGCAGGTGGATTCTTCATGATCCCTGGCTCTTCCCTGAACCACCAGGGAAGCCCATTTATAACGTATTGAATGAATATTTGACTGTTTTTGAGGAAGCTGGCAACTGTTCATTTATAGGTATCTACATTAAAGATTATTAGCGGCTAAAATTGTAACTTTCCAATCCCAAGGTCATTCAAATAAAAATCAAAATAAGCAAACATTTATGGAGCATGTTCATTGCTGCATCTTTAAACCTAGCATGGGTGGGTAATCAACACTTCTTGATTAAGTCATTTGTGAGTCAGGACTGGGGGTGAAGGGTGAAGACTGTTACTCATCGGTTTATCAGTGAAGAAGCCGGGGGGGGGGATTTAACTGGTTTCTGGCATGGGCAGGACCTGGACCTCTTCCTCCACTGCTTCTACTATCCTCTGTGTTGGATTCACTCTCAGGTAGGTCTAATCCATGTACTAGCCTTCAGAGCCTCTAAACATATATACTATTAGCTCAGAAGCCCTAAAGTAAAAACAAAACAAGAAAAATGAACAACAATCACAAAACTCCTTTTCCCCCCAAACTGCCAGCAAAACTTGTGAAATCAAGTGTCATTGGGCCAACCTGAAGCACAAGCTGAGTCACCTCTTCAGGTAATGAGTTTTTTATGTTAACTACGTACTTTAACAGCTTGTCTTTGAAATATATGCCTAAGTTAGAGCATAAATCCAAGAACCAAGTTTACCTTCCAGTCTTGAACCACCTTGTTTACTTCTCAGCTTGTGCTCAAGAAATAGTAAATTATGATCATAATGTTACAGGAAACGAAGTGAACAATTCAAAATCAAAGGTCATGTTCATGTCTAGAAAAAAATTAAACTGGCCATTTATGGAAAAGCAAGTCATTGTGATCTTAACTTTCCTAACCAAAATAGACTATAAGAAAAAAGAACAATGCTCCGAGTAGATTACACTACAGGAAGTGTACTGATTTCTGAAATCCTTACCCATGCAGATGTTTAATGGTACAAAATCTGGCCCCTGAGGTAGGGTGGGGCAATTTCATTTTAGCTTTTCAATCATAATTTTAAATTACTCAAAGTTCAAAAATCTACATTTTTTTTTAAATTAAAAAAAGATCTACTTTTAGGCAAACCTACTGTGCTGTGTGTGCTGTGCTAAGTCAGTTCAGAGTGTCTGACTCTTTGAAACCCGGTGGACGATAGCCCATAGCCCACCAGGCTCCTCTGTCCATGTGATTCTCCAGACAAGAACGCTGGAGTGGGTTGTCATGCCCTCCTCCAGAGGATCTTCCCAACTGAGGGCTGGGACCTGTGTTTCTTTATCTTGTGCATCGGCAGGCAAGGTTTTACCACTAGCGCCAACTGTGAAGCCCTGGCAAACCTATTAGTTTTTGCAATAAATTAGACCTCACACTTAGTAAATGTGAATACTCATTTGTTACAACCAGGGAAAAGCAAATGGTATTATATTTTGTGTCTCTTGGTGGCTGTAAGGAAAGTGAACTAGACTGTATGCTTCCAACATGGCATTCCACAAATGTGGAATCCAGTGAGTGAATACAGAATAAAATGAAATGAGACCTATCCAAAAAGTAGCGGCTGTACTTATGTGCTAATCACACCTCAAAGAGTAACACTGTTTGTTTGTTTCTTTTAAATAACAGAAGCAATAAAATCCTGTTATGGATTAATCTTGTGCCAAATTTTGTTTTTTAATCAAATCTATTTTGAGCTAAAGAAAATACAAAAATGCAAATGAAGGGCCTCATCCTCCAGATCTCGTGAACATGTAAGGGCTGATACACTTCAAAGATTTTTTTTTTTTAACTCAAAAATGAAAGTCATCATGCAACACAGGAAAACATGCTTATTGGTAAACATCTTAATTTTATATTCCATGTGAAGTTTCACCCTAATAAAAATCTTTAGGAGGCAGGGTTTTAAAACCCTGACATTAGATGTTTACTAAACAAATATTCCTCTCATATAATGTCTTATGTCTGTACCACACTTGGAGACTGCAAGTGAGAATTCAGTTGTTTCACATGGCGAATCAAACCAAACAGCAGGAAAACCACGCTGGAAAAGAGTCAGTGCCCCTCTCCAGATACCCACACCTCTTGAACGCAAAGTGTGGGTAAGTTCATGGTAGGGTTGTTTGCGTCGCACTCCCCGGTGTGTTCCCTCCACTGGGGATGAAATATTCATTAGTAGACCGAAACAAACTCTTCAGAACATTTTTATCTCAAAGGGAGAAAGCGCTTTTCAAACAGGCTGCTAATGAAGCCACCCGCCATCTTGTTTGGTGTTGTGCTTGTAGTTAAAAGGAGCTCTGAAAGGCCTCAGGCGGTGCCTACTCTCCGTTGGCAGCTGTTTCAACCTTTGTGGGGCCACTGTGCAGCTGTAACACAGACTCTCCCATAAAATGCCAACCCACACGCTGTAAGTGCAAAATACAACAATATTCATGGATATCAACTGTGTAATATCAGGTATCACATAAACTACACTTTATTGCATGAGATCACACTCTGCAGAAGGACATAATAACATGTCATTATAAGGCTGCTTCTTCTTAGAATTCAAGGCTCAAGAGAGAACCGTGTTTTGGTTTCTATCCTAAAGCCAGAGAACATAGGAAAAATTAGAAAATAAATGTATACTGTTGATGGAATACTTGAAACAGGTGGTTTGTGTAGCCATCTTTCATAGGAATATCTCACACTGCTTAGAAGCACATGTATCATGGGAAAGAACTTATATTATTTCAAGATATGTGTGTGCAAACACACGTGCACAAAACTATAAAGTGTATAAAATTGAAAACTTACATCAAGGTTGTAATGACACAGTCAGAAGAAGTTTTAAGGTGTTCTTATCATTCGTGCAGGTGCTACTTCCGTCCCATTACTGTGTACTGTGCTTAGCTGCTCTGTCGTGTCCGACTCTGCGACTCCGTGGACTGTAGCCCACCAGGCTCCTCCGTCCATGGGATTCTCCAGGCAAGAATACTGGGGGGGGGGCTGCCACGCCCTCCTCCAGGGGATCTTCCCAACCCAGGGGTCAGACCTGCAGTGTCCTACATCTCCTGCATTGCAGGCGGATTCTTTGCCATCTGAGCCACCAGGGAAGCCCTCTGTCCCACTGGATGGATACAGTTACTCAGAAGATGATTTTGCAGTATCTGTGCTGCAGTGGAATGGTTACCAAAGCGCATAGGCACTGTGGGGAAAGTCACTGAATACAGTAGTCTACATCCAGGTAACAGGCATTTCAAACTCAACCCCTCCAATATTAAACTCAATATTCAACACCAATAAGAACTGCCCATCTTCATGTATTTTCTATTTCAACTCATGACACATTATCAGTGGTAGACAGAACCGTAAGGTCACCCCAATAACCCCTCACACTGTAGGCAAGACCTATGAGGATGGTAAGACAGCCCTCCCGGGGCTATGTCACACTGAGTGGCAAAGGGGAAGGGATTTTGCAGATGTAATTAAAGCCCCTCATTGGTTTACCCTGGCTTCATCAAAAGAGAGATGGAAGGGAAAAAAAAAAGAGAGAGATGAAACTGAATGGACCTGATTGAATCAGGTGAGCCCTCTAAAAGAGGTCTAGAAGTCAGAGAGGGTCTCCTGTTAGCTCTGAAGAAGGAAGTTCCTATTTGGGGAGAGGACCTGTGGGAGGACCATATGCAGATGGCCTCTAGGAGATGAGAGTGACCCCTGACCAGCAAGGGAGCAGGGATACAAGTCAGTCTTACAGATGCAAGGGACTGCCTGCAACCATATGAGCTTGTAAGACCTTGGGCTGCAGGAAGGAAGACAAGCCAGCTGATTCCTAACTGTAGCTTTATAAGACTCTGGGCACAGGACGTGGCTAAGTCACACCTGGTCTGCCAACCCACGGAAACTGACATGATAAATGCATGTTGTTTTTAGGCCAGTAAGTTCATGCTAATGTGAGAATTTGAAAATTCGATACAGTATACCATGGTGAGAACCCATAAGCATGAGCATAAAGGGGGAACATCTAACACAGCCTGGGAGAAGGGTGAACCAGAGAGGCTTCCCATAGGGAAGCTGACATCATAGGAACTGACATTTTGGCTGAGTCCCAAAAATCAAAAGTCGGGGGGATTCTTCTTAATGAAAAATGTTAACAAACATCTTCCTTTATTCCATAGTTCATGAGAACTGAAATGAATGAGGATGTGTACTGGCTTAGGGGTTTCCTTTGACTGAGCCCAGATGTCCTGAGTTCTCCAGTTCAAGGCCGAGAGGGGCTCTCCACTTGCTGGTAGTTCTTCATGAGCTCGCAGGCAGCACTGAACTTCCAAGGCTCCAGTGTCTGACCTTTGGCCGATATGAGCTTGTTCAATCATGAATTTCTTTCTAAAAGTCTAAACTAAATTGCTCTTATGATAGTTCTGAATTATTACATAAAATGTCAGCTGTGAAATAAAAAGAGGTACTTCTTCCACATGCTCCTATGTTCACATTTTTTGTTTGCTTTTTAAAGAGCCTTTTCTGCCATTCTTTGAATCCTGTAACTGTCACTCATTTCACATTTTCTCATAGAATCTATTTCACCTTGCTTTGTCTTCTACACTCTTCAATACATCCATGCTGCTGCTCACCCCAACGACCTGTCCCACCAGGCTCCTCTGATCATGGAACTCTCCAGGCGAGAATACTGGAGTGGATTGCCATTTCCTATTCCAGGGGATCTTCCCAATCCAGGGATTAAACCTGCATTTCCTATGTCTCCTATACTGGCAGGCAGATTCTCTACCACTGAGCCACTTGGGAAGCCCCAATATATCCATAAAAGTGAAAAGTGAAAGTGAAGTCGCTCAGTCGTGTCCGACTCTTTGTGACCCATGGACTGTAGCCCACCAAACTCCTCTGCCCGTGGGATTCTCCAGGCAAGAATACTGGAGTGGGTTGCCATTCCCTTCCTCAGTACTACACTTGAGCTTTATAGTCAGGCAATGGCACCCCACTCCAGTACTCTTGCCTGGAAAATCCCATGGATGGAGGAGCCTGGTAGGCGGCAGTCCATGGGGTCGCTGAGAGTTGGACACGACTCAGTGACTTCACTTTCACTTTTCACTTTCATGCATTGGAGAAGGAAATGGAAATCCACTCCAGAGTTCTTGCCTGGAGAATCTCAGTGATGGAGGAGCCTGGTGGGTTGCCGTCTATGGGGTCGACACAACTGAAGCGACTTAGCAGCAGCAAAATACTACAATTGAATCAAACCTGTTTCAGTAACAAATAATGCATTTCCAGCTCCTCCGTGTGATGTTTCTGTCTAGTACATATAGGTTTTGTAGAGTAAAATATACTCCATTGCTTAGTAATATTCAATTCAGTTCAGTTCAGTTCAGTCACTCAGTCGTGTCCAACTCTTTGTGACCCCATGAATCGCAGCACGTCAGGCCTCCCTGTCCATCACCAACTCCCAGAGTTCACTCAGACTCACGTCCATCGAGTCAGTGATGCCATCCAGCCATCTCATCCTCTGTCGTCCCCTTCTCTTCCTGCCCCCAATCCCTCCCAGCATCAGAGTCTTTTCCAATGAGTCAACTCTTCGAATGAGGTGGCCAAAGTACTGGAATTTCAGCTTCAGCATCATTCCCTCCAAAGAAATCCCAGGGCTGATCTCCTTCAGAATGCACTGGTTGGATCAATATTCAGTAGCAGTCCAATAAGAATTTTTCTTCTATACCCTGTGTATACTTAACTATGCCTCTATTTTATGAGAAACAATTTTGTTAGCTACCTTCATAGCTATGAATACAATGGCATCTTTTAAAAATATTTTTTTGGTAAAATTTATACAGACTAGAATGCATGGATCTTAAGTGTACAATTTGGTGAATTTTGATAAACCTGCATATCCATGTAACAAACATCCAGTCAAGATAAGGATATGTCTTGTGCTCAGTTGCTAAGTTGTGTCCAGCTCTTTGAGACCCCATGGACTGGCCTGCCAGGCTCCTCTGTCCATGGGGATTTTCCAGGCAAAAATTACTGGAGTGGGTTTCCATTTTCTTCTCCAGGGGATCTTTTCCACCCAGGGATTGAAGCTGCGTCTCCTGCATTGGCAGGTGGATTCTTTACTATTGTACCACTTGGGAAGTACAAGGCTATGTCTAGTACCCCACAAAGTTCTCTTTGTCTCCGTCTAATAAGTTCTCACTGTTTATGTTCCTGTCACTATACATTAGCTTTGCCTGCTCTAAAACTTCATATGAATTTGGGCATACTCCTTCATGTATGCCTTCTTTTTTAACAGAATGCTTTAGTGATTCATTCATGTTGCTGCATATGTCATAGTTCATTCTCTTTTATTGCTGTGTGATATTTGATTACACAAATCTAGCACTATTTATTAATTCATCCTCCTATTTACAGATATTTGGGTTGTTCCCAGGATTTGGCTATTCTGAACATTCTTACTTAAACCAAAATGTCTTGTGGACATATATTTTTTCTTCAAGATAAAGACCTAGGAGTGGAATTGCTGGGTCCTCAGAGAAGTCAATGGCACCCCACTCCAGTACTCTTGCCTGGAAAATCCCATGGATGGAGGAGCCTGGAAGGCTGCAGTCCATGGGGTCGCTGAGGGTCGGACACGACTGAATGACTTCACTTTCACTTTTCACTTTCATGCATTGGAGAAGAAAATGGCAAGCCACTCCAGTGTTCTTGCCTGGAGAATCCCAGGGACGGGGGAGCCTGGTGGGCTGCCATCTATGGGGTCGCACAGAGTCGGACACGACTGAAGCGACTTAGCAGCAGCAGCAGAATCAATGTATGTTTGTTTAATCATATAAGAAACTGGCAATAAATGTTCCAAAGTGAGTGTATTAGTTTATACTCCTAATAGTAATTTAATGTATATGAATTTGAACTGCTCCACAGCCTCATTGTTTGGAAACAGCCTTATTAATTTCAGACATTCTAGTGGGTGTGAAGTGTTATTCAGCTTTGATTTGCATTAATATTTCTCTGATGATAATGATGTTGAACATATTTCCATGGGCTTATTAATCATTCATTTATCTTTTTTGTGTTCAAGATTTTTGCCCATTTTTACAAATTAGGTTGTGCTTTTCTTATTTGATTGTAAGGCTTCTTTAGTCTGGATAAAGTCCTTTTTTGGCTGCATGCATTGTGAATATTTTCTACTGATCTATGTCTTGCCACTCATTTTTTCATGATATCTTTTGAAAAGCAAAAGTTTTTATTTTGACGAAGTCACTCTGTCTGATGCTTAGTGCTTTTAGTGTCTTAAGAAATTTTTTTCCTGCCCCAAAGTCACAATGTTTTCTTCTAGAAGTTTTGTAATTTTAGTTTTTATATCTTAGACCTATTATTCCTCTCAAATTAATTTTTGAGGTTTGGTATGAGGTAAGGGGTTCAAGTTTCATTAGTTCATATTATTATTTATTACATATATGATATATTATATATTATTATTTACATATATCTATCCAGTCATTTTGGTATCATTTGTTGCAAAGACTTTCTTTTCCTCATTTAATTGCCTTGACATGATTGTTGTAAAATATTTGATTATGTAAGTGTGGGTCAATTTTGGATTCTATATTCTGTTCCACTGATCTGTATCTTCACACCAAAACCATCTCATCTTGATTATTGTAACTATATAGAAGGTCTTAAAATCAAGTCATGTGAGTTTAATTTTATTCTTATTTTTCAAGAATATTTTGACTACAGCCTTTTTGTTTGTGATTTTTAAAAAAATATTTATTTTAGTTATCTATTTATTTGGCTGCTCTGGCTCTTGGTTGCGGCACGCAGGATCTTTCTAGTCTCAGCAAGTGTGTATTCAGATGCTCAGTTATGTCCGACTCTTTGCAACCCCATGGAGTATAGCCCATCAGGTTCCTCTGTTCATGGGATTTCCCAGGCAAGAATCCTGGAGTGGGTTGCCATTTCCTTCTCCAGGGGAGCTTCCCAGCTTAGGGATCAAACCTGTGTACCTGGAGTCTCCTGTATTCTTTAGGCTAGTTCTTTACAACTAGCACCACCTGGGAAGCCTTTACCTTCAGTATAAGGGACCTTTAGTTGAGTAGTTGAGGCATGTGAACTTTTAGTTGTGGCATCTAGTTTCCTGACCAGGGATCTAACCCAGGTCCCCTGCACTGGGACTGTGGAGTCTTAGCCCCTGAACCACCAGGGAAGTCCCCTCTGCCTTTTTTTTTTAAAAGATTTTCGATGTGTACCATTTTAAAAATCTTCATTGAAATTTGTTACAATATTGCTTCTGTTTTATGTTTTGGCTTTTTGGCCATGAGGCCTGTGGGATGCTAATTCCTCATACCTTTAAAATTATATACTGTTTAATATTAATAAACATAACTTTTGGAAAAAGTCGATTTTTTTAAAAACAAAACATTTCAAGACGGAGCTTTTGGCCAACAAAACAATAGCCAACACAATCCCTCTTTGTCATGAGGGCCTTGACAAGTCTCTTTAGATTGTGAGCTAAGTCACTTCAGTCATGTCTGACTCTTTGCGACCCCATGGATTATAGCCCACCAAGCTCCTCTGTCCATGGGATTTTCTAGGCCAGAATACTGGAGTGGATTTCCATGCCTTCCTCCAGGGGATCTACCTGACCCAGGGATCGAACCTGCATCTCTTACATCTCCTGCATTGGCAGGTGGGTTCTTTACCACTAGCATCACCTGGGAAGCCCCTTAAATAGATTAGTAGTCTTATATCCTATGTTGACAGTGAGTGAAAGTCGCTCAGTCGTGTCCGACTCTCTGCGATCCTGTAGACTATACAGTCCATGCAATTCTCCAGGCCAGAATACTGGAGTGGGTAGCCTTTCCCTTCTCCAGGGGATCTTCCCAATCCAGGGATAGAACCCAGGTCTCCTGCATTGCAGGCGGATTCTTTACCAGCTGAGCTATCAGGGAAGCCCCCTATGTTGACATGTGTACATAAAATCATTCAAGGAGAGATTTCTNAGTCCATGCAATTCTCCAGGCCAGAATACTGGAGTGGGTAGCCTTTCCCTTCTCCAGGGGATCTTCCCAATCCAGGGATAGAACCCAGGTCTCCTGCATTGCAGGCGGATTCTTTACCAGCTGAGCTATCAGGGAAGCCCCCTATGTTGACATGTGTACATAAAATCATTCAAGGAGAGATTTCTGTGCCTCCATGTTCACAGCAGCTTTATTTACAACAGCCGAGACATGGAGACAGCCTAAGTGTTCATCAGTAGATGAATGGCGACTATATATACATAAATATATATATATATATATATAATTCAGCTATAAAAAAGAAGGAAATCTTGCTATTTGCAAAAAACAAGGATTGACCTTGAGGGCATTATGATAAGTGAAATAAATCAGAGAAAGTCCTCCATGTTCACAGCAGCTTTATTTACAACAGCCGAGACATGGAGACAGCCTAAGTGTTCATCAGTAGATGAATGGCGACTATATATACATAAATATATATATATATATATATAATTCAGCTATAAAAAAGAAGGAAATCTTGCTATTTGCAAAAAACAAGGATTGACCTTGAGGGCATTATGATAAGTGAAATAAATCAGAGAAAGACAAACACTGTATGATATTATTTATATGTGAAATCTAAAACAATAATATAATAAAACCAAAACCACAAAAAAAGAGATCAGATTTGTGGTTATCAGAGGTTGGGGATGGAGAGACAAGGAACTGGCTGTCAAAAGATACAAACTTGCAGTTTTAAGATAGGTAAGTATTGAGGATGTAACACACAGCAGGATGACCACTGTTAACACTGCTCTACGCTATATTTGAAAATTGTTAAGAGAGTACCTCTTAAGAGCTCTCTTCAACATTTTGCTGTTTCCATCAGCAAAAAATGATTTTTTCACTTGCCATCTTGCTTTTTTCTTTTGTCTCTATGGAGGTTAATTAAACTTATTATGGTAATGATAATCATTTCACAGTATATGTAAGTCAAATTATTATGCTGTACACCTTAAGCTTATACAGTGTTACATGTCAATTATATGTCAATAAACCAAGAAAAAAAATCATTCAGGAATGTGTGTGAAGAGAACAAACTTGGACTCAAATTTTACAATGTCATTAAAAATTTTTTTTAAAGAAAAAGTTGTGATGAGAGAGCAATGTGTTAATGCTACTACTATTCCTGAAGAAAGCATTTTATAGCTCTCACCAAGGACACACCTATTTTTGAGGTCATGCTTAATACTTTTTTATGGCATATATTTGCAAAGGGATAAAAAAAGGTTAAAAATTACACTTAATAATGGGATAAGCAAATTTACAACTTATAATAAAAATATAAAAGATTTTTATTTTCTTTAACACACTTCAGTAAATCCATATTATTCAATAAAAATGAGTGATAATCTGGTTGATGAGAAAGATGCTATGCTACCAATAAAAATCAGCTTATCAGTCTGATTGATCTGGGAGATCTGAAGGCCCTTTCTTTCACCTCCATGCAAATCTAACACAACAGCATCAGTGAAAGTTTCCTCCCAACAGAAGCTGCCCTTCCTACTCCTTTCCCAGCTGGGGCTATGAATGTTCTGGCAAGTCTGTCAAAGTATCCTCTGCAAACATGAGAGGCTCAGGGTATCCATCTGCTATGCAGTATAAAATACTTCACCTGAAGTTTCACTTCATCAAAAGAAGGGAGTTGAGTGTAGCAGTTAATAAGCTTTAGAGCCTGATACACTCTCAGTTCTGTCACTTAACTGTGTAACTTGGGGTAAATTACTTTATCTGTTTGAACTCATTCTGTCTCAAGGTTGTTGCTGCTGCTGCTAAGTCACTTCAGTCGTGTCCGACTCTGTGTGACCCCATAGACGGCAGCCCACCAGGCTCCCCCATCCCTGGGATTCTCCAGGCAAGAATACTGGAGTGGGTTGCCATTTCCTTCTCCAATGCATGAAAGAGAAAAGTGAAAGTGAAGTCGCTCAGTCTGTCCGACTGTTAGCGACCCCATGGACTGCAGCCCACCAGGCTACTCTGTCCATTGGATTTTCCAGGCAAGAGTACTGGCTGTCTCTTATACACATCTGACATGAAGTGGTGTTTTCCCCCNCCAATGCATGAAAGAGAAAAGTGAAAGTGAAGTCGCTCAGTCTGTCCGACTGTTAGCGACCCCATGGACTGCAGCCCACCAGGCTACTCCGTCCATTGGATTTTCCAGGCAAGAGTACTGGGGTGGGGTGCTGAGAGGATCATATTAGACAAAGTACTTGGCCCTGCCTTGAACTCTGTGAGTGATAAATAAGTCATCACTGCCAGTTTCCTTTTTGGATTTTCCCAAAGTAGATGAAGCAAACACTTACAAAACAAATATGCCAAAATCAGCACATAGTTTATAAATTCAGTGTGCTTAAAATTACTTAAAACCCACCATCTTCATATCCTTAAATATGGGGAATGTATAACAGTGGAAAGGGCATATCAGACTGGGAGCCTGGTGCCTGGATTCCAGGTTTGGCTCTGCCTCTGTGTGACCATGTGATCTTGAGCAAATTAGTTATACCCCCTTGTCTCTGCCCAGAGCCTCTAGATTCCTTTCTTCAAAGTGAGGGGACCGTTTTAGGAGAATCTCTAAGATTCCTTTTCAAAGCTGTAACTGTAAAATTTGACTGAGTCATATAATTGCCACTCTGCTCAGATCTAACTAAATACTTATGCATCCCCTCATTCCCCTCCAGCACTTAGGGAAGATGCCAAAGCTATAGCAAAGTAGGGCCTGAGTCATTTAGCTAATTGGAAAATTTGTGTAGAAGAACTCTCACTAGGCATACAATATCACACTTCATATGGCAGAAATCCAGTGTCACTTGGATTGGTAGGAAGACGTGGCTTCTGATCCTTCTTAGGTCGACCTCTCACAATAATACCTTTATCACTTGGACTAAATACATCTCCTCAAAAAATGATTATACACATCCTTTCTTCACTAATATGTTATAACATCGACAGATTAATTGTCAGTATGCTACAGAACATTCAAATGTTAAAGTTTAAATCCTGGATGTATTGTAAAAGAAAGTCTCCTCATCTTCCTATATTTTCATTTAAAGAGAAAAATGCTTGTGTTTTGATTCTAAAGTGCATATGTGTTTCAGATTTTAAGATCCTGAAATTGAATGCATTTAATAGTCAATGTGATTGGAAAACATTTTGTTATCATTTGCTTCTTGGTAAAATTAATGGTAAATCTTAAAAAGGAATGAAACCCTAGATTCAATTACACACAGTAAAATCCCACCAACTGAATACAAGAACTTCTATAAGGCTCCAGTGAGATAAATGGCCTTCAAACAGTCTTCTCAATTGTCAATATAAACAACAAGGACCTCTGAATAGCACAGGGAACTCTATTCCATATCTTGTGATAACCTATAATGGAAAAGAATCTGAAAAGCTGAATCACTTTGCTGTATACTTGCAGCTAACACAATATTGCAAATCAACTACACTTCAGTTTTAAAAATGTTGTTTTTGTCATCAGGAGAATGGACTGAATATGGTCTAAAGGTATTAGTTTCTAACGGCTACAGAAGTCCTACATGAATGCAAGGTCTAAGTATTAAACTGAATCTCTTCTGTAGAATGAGGAACTGTGCTAACACAGGTAAGATAAAACCAGACTGGCCACTGTGGTTTCCTTACTGGCCAAAGAAATCAGATGCTGGACTCTACAGAGGATTTTTATCAGTCTTTCCAAAATTGTGTTTTATTCTCAGAGATAACTTAATGCTAAAAAGCAAACATTTCATCAACTTAAAATTGGTTATACTTTAAATCAGTATATATCTATAAAATAAACATGTTTTTATTTATAAAATAAAAGCAGCAAACAGCCAAACCTAGGTATGCAAGTACAATGTCCTCATCTTACAAGCCACAGATCTAGTCTAATGAAAACTGTCACAGCCGAAACATCTCCCATACTCTTCAACGTACTGTTTAAAAGGAACAACTAGGAATTAATCTTTTAAAAAAGTAAAGTCCTTCTGCAACTGATTTTTCTTATGATAATTCTCCTTGTAGAGAATTTGGAAAATGCAGAAAAGAAGAAGTAAGAACATTTGAATTCCGCCAGTCTGAGACATCAGAGATTTAAATCTCTGATTTAGATGTATTCAAAGATGTAAACGTATTTTCTCAGTTTTTTGTATAATGTTATATATATTAGTAAAGTTGGAATCAGGGGGTATTGGTATTTTCGACATGCATGTATAAAGTTTATGTCATTTTTTTTCACTTACGCACATTTTATCATCACCATTTTCATATTCACAAATAGTCTTCAAAAACATCTTTGTAATGTGTATTGAGACAATATGTAAAATAAAACGTGGCATCCATACCTGATTCTTTAAACAGTGTTTCTTGACCCTGGTTATAAATCACAAATCACTTGCAGAAATTTTAAGAAAAATACAATGGCCAGACCCCACCCTCAGAAAGTCTAAATGAATTAGTCTGGACAGCATCTAGCTAGACACACAAATGTTTTTCTCACGTAATTCTAATGCACAGCCCCGGATGAGAACTATTGTTTTACAGCAAGATAAACTCCAAGTAGATAAGAAATTGATTGCAACAAAACAAAGCAAACCATGAAATTAGTGAATAAAAAATAACTGTATATATAATCCTTAGGGTACTAAAGGTAGAAACCATCAAAGGGAAATATTCACATTTTTAACTATGTGAAAACTACATTTTCGAATGCCAAAAAAATTACAAACTAAATGGAAAAGCAAACCACAAACAAGGAAAAATTTTCCATATGCATTATAGGCAAAGCTCTTAGAAAGTATAAAGGGAATGATGAAGAACTAAATAGAAGAGGTCAGGTATAGGTAAATTACTCAGCAAAAAAAAAAAAAAGTCACGACACATATGGAGATAAAAAGCATTTCCTTTTTAAATGAAAAATAAACTGATCTTCACTCCAGGCTATATACTTCCTTTCCTGACTCCTCTCCTGCCATTTATACCCTGAAGCTTCACCTCATTAAAAAAAATCAAACTCTAAGCAAATATATTAAAACTAAACTACGAATACATAAAGAGGAGAGGAGCACCGTAACACCGCGTTATTACCGCCTGAGCCCGGCTCTGCACAGGGTCTACTCGCAATAAAAGGGAGTCTTTTCAATCTGCTGCGGTGACTTTACCTTCATTAGAATGCATACTCATTATTTTCTGATTACTCCTTCACATAAAACATACCCTTTTTGTACCTTGGTTTCCACACCCCTTGTACAGTATTCATATTTTATCTCTAAAGACTGTAATCAATCACTTCAAACACAATAACCCATTTAAGAACGGATTTTATAGGCAAAGAGGCACACCTTTGGTGATGTGATTGCAATCATCAGATGCTCGACTCTCCTCAAGCAAGCATTATACGGTGTGGACATAAATGATGTAGCAAGGCTAGGAGAGGCGATTACAGGAGGAATGAGTCAACTCAGCCCGATGGGTACTTCCCGGTTTCAGGGTGTATCCATAGGAACCCTTTGAAATGTTTTGTTTTATTAATTTGGCTCCTTTCTATTTTTCACTGGTGCCAACACTTTCAAGATAATGCAGTTTAGACATGTCACAGCTGTTGAAACTCATAGCGTGCGCTTGAGCTAACAGTGGTGTATCATCAAGAACTAGAAACACCAAAACAACATTATGATAAAGAGTGAGAAGCACGAGAAATGAGAAGACAAAGGGCAGGAAATATTGCCTTACCGACTTAAAGCAGAGCCCTGGGGGAAAACATCTGGTTCGGAGCAAAGGGATTCTTTCAGCACAAGGAAGGGGTCCTACTGGATAGAGGGAGAGAGACAGCATCTTGGAAGCTGAAGGGCAGGCAGTGAAATGTTGCTCTCTGGAAAGGAATTTATATTTTAAAAGGTGAGATACCTATGACCTTGAAATCTACATAGCGGCCGTAATTCATGATTTTGATACTGTTCGTAAAACCTAACTCTACTACATCTAGAAGGCCTTCCATCCTGAATTCTCAAATTAAGCGTATGAACCACTCTCTATGCGTTTGGGAACAAAGATAGAATTTACAGGGGTTTAAGAAGATTGTTAGTTTGGAAATACTAAACTTTAACAAACTATGGAATGTCATTTATTTCTACAGAAACTGATGTCTTCACAAAGGAACAAAAGAATACTATAATTTACTAAATTGAAAAGGAACTTTGGTAACAGAAATTGATGTGTCTGAGAAGAAACCACTTTGCACTTTAACACCTCTCTGCCTACCCCCCTCCACCACCAAATCTTTTACAAATGCTTTAACTTCTGGTAAGTCTTAAAAGCTAATCTTCTGAAAGATCTTTAAGGCTCACAGGCTAGGCAAGAGATTTAAAAGTTTATTTTGTGTGGGTGTATGTTGGAATGTAGTCGTGTGTGAATTAGATAGAATCTTGAATATATTCCAATCACACCTACTTTCTGTTCTAACCACATATGTACCATTATTTAAAACACATACTTTCATCTCATGGACGTTTAAATATTATCTCTGTGAGTGAATAGATTAGGAAGAACCTCTGGTTCACTGAAAGTTTTGCACACAACCTTCAAGCCTATAAATAAAGAACACTGCACTGTGCAGGCAGCACCATACATAATCTTTACACCAGTCCCATGAGTCGGTGACATCAGAACCCATCTCTCACACCTGAACGCTCCTCGCTTTGTTCAGTATGACCCCTTTGCCATGCTAAAGGAATCACTGTTCATTCCAAAACAAGATTACATACGAGAAAATGATTGAAAAATGGCAGAGCCAAGATTTGAAATCAGACTGTCTTGTCAGAAAGTCCCTGTTCTTCCTAGTAGATAATAATACTTTCTAAATATGACAGATTTGGGCACCTTTTACAGCTAACCAGCTCTATAAAGCATCTAGTGGCAAAACCCCTGAAATATAAGTGATGCATAAAGCAAAAAATCAAAATAAATCAACTGATTTTAAATGCACTTTTCAGAACAAACACATATGAGTCTTGTCTTTCAAAGACATCCTCAAAGAATAAGAGAATCTGAATATTTTCATTCTTCAAACTGCTCAAGTTTATACCCTGTTGATTATTCCAGTTTTAAAAATCTCATTGGTTTGGGACGGTAAAACTTTAAAACATGTACTGAATGACGCTCTTCTTCAGGAAATCTGTTAATACTACTCACTATTTAATAGAACAAAAGAGAAAATATATCATATTCTTAAGTGCGAAAAGGCATTAGACAACATCCAACATCCACTTTGTAAAATTTATTTTTGTCTCTAAATTATGACCCAATAAAATTGACCTTTTCAGTGTGCAGCTCTTCGAATTTTAACACATGTACAGATTGATGTAGTCACAACCACAACTGGGATAGAGAAAGGTTCCATCACGTCCAAATAAGTCTGTTGTGTTACCCCTTCACAGTCATACCCTTCTCCCACCTGTACCTCCTGGCAACCACTGATCTTTTCTCTGTGACTACAAGCAGATTCTTTATCAACTGAGCCACTAGGGAATCCCTATTTGAAAATGCCATCTAAATGGGATCATATAGTATATAACCTTTTAAGACTGGAATGCTTTTGTGACTCATCCAAGTTGTGTGAATCAATAGTTTCTTTTTATTACCAACAGTATTCCTTTGCAGGAGAAGGCAGAGGCACCCCACTCCAGAACTCTTGCCTGGAAAATCCCATGGACAGGGGAGCCTGGTAGGCTGCAGTCCATGGGGTCTCGAACAGTCGGACACGACTGAGTGACTTCACTTTCACTTTTCCCTTTCATGCATTGGAGAAGGAAATGGCAACCCACTCCAGTGTTCTTGCCTGGAGAATCCCAGGGACGGGGGAGCCTGGTGGGCTGCCGTCTATAGGGTCACACAGAGTCGGACACGACTGAAGTGACCTAGCAGCAGCATTCCTTTGCATGGATATACCCTACTTTGTAAATTCAGGGCATGTGGGTTGTTTCCAGTTTTGTATGATTGTGAATAGAGCTACTACCAACATTTGTGTACAGATTTTTTGTTTGTTTGTGGCTGTGCTATATATGTGGGATCTTAGCTCCCTCACCAGGGATAGAACCTGTGCTCCCTTCAGTGGAAGGGTGGAGTTTTAACCACTGGACTGCCAGGGAAGTCTGTGTACAGATTTTTATGCAAGTGTAAGTTTTCCCTTCTCTAGGGTTAATACTCAGAGGTAGGATTGGTGTGTGATACGGTAATTTATTTAACATTATAAGCAACTGCAATAGAACGCCTGTGCCATTTTGCAGTTCCACCAGCAATACAGGAGAGTTACAGACACTCCACATCCCTGGTAGGACTTGTTATTTTCATTATTTTTATTTTAGCAGTCTAATAGGTATCTAGTGGTATTTCTTACCACAATTTAAATTTGCATATGTGGTGTGCACACTCATGCTCAGCTGTGTCCGACTCTTTGTTATCCCATGGGCTGCAGCCTATCAGGCTCCTCTGTCCACGCCCATGGACAGGGGATCTTCCTGACCCAGGGATCAAACCCACTTCTGCATTGGCAGGCAGATTCTTTTATCACTGTGCCCTTTATATTTCCCAAATGGCTAAACGGGCTTCCCAGGTGGCACTAGGGGTAAAGAAACTGCCTGCCAATGCAGGAGACCTAGAAGATAGTGAATTAGATCCCTGGGTCAGGAAGACCCCCTGGAGGAGGTCATGGCAGCCCACTCCAGTATTCTTGCCTGGAGAATCCCTTGGATAGAGGAGCCTGGCGGGCTACAGTCTGTAAGGTCAAAAAGAGGGGTTATTTTTCACTTCTTTTTTATTTTCTTCAGTTGAAAGCAGAAGTTATTGAGACTTTTCTTCTTTTATGCACAAGATTTTATAAACTTTCTTCTAAGAAATACACTTGCTTCCTCCCACAAATTTTTATATGCTGTATTTTCATTTTCTGTCAATTCAAATATATTTGGTAAGCCATGGTTCATTTAAAAAGTGTTTAGTTTTCAAGTGTTTGTAGATTTTCCAGTTATCTGTCTGTTCCTGATTATGATCAGAGAGTCTATTTTGTATAAACTCAATTCTTTTAGATTTGTTATGGTTTATGAACCAGAATATAGTCTATCTTAATGAATGGTCCATGTGCACCTGAAAAGAATGTATATTTTTCTGTTGCTGCGTTGAGTGATCTATAAATATCAACTAAGATCTACTTGATTTGTGGTAGTGTTCATTTCTATAGTCTAGCTTTTTTTTTTTTTTTACTAGTTCTATTGATCACTGAGAGAAGAGTGTTGAAGTCTCCAAATTGAGCTTGCCTATTTCTTTCAGCTCTGCCAGTTTTTGAAATATGTAATTTGAAGATCTATTGTTTGATATATACATTTAAGACTGCAGTGTTGTCTTAGTGAACTGACCCTTTTCTCTTTTCATCCTTTCTTTATCCCTGGTAATTTTCGTTACTCTGAAGCCTACTTTTATCTTAATATAGTAATTCAATGGACTTGAATGAATTTGAGCAAACTTGGGGAGATAGTGGAGGACAGGGGAGCCAGACGAGCTGCACACAGTCTGAAGTGAAGTGAAGTCGCTCAGTCGTGCCTGACCCTTTGCGACCCCATGGACTGGAGCCCACCAGGCTCCTCCATCCAGGGGATTTTCCAGGCAAGAACACTGGAGTGGGTTGCCATTTCCTTCTCCAGGAGATCTTCCCGACCCAGGGATTGAACCTGGGTCTCCCGCATTGTAGGCAGACGCTTTACCATCTGAGCCACCAGGGAAGTCCAATACAGTCTACAGGGTCACAAAGAGACAACTTAGCAACTGAACAACAATAGTAATTCCAGTTTGCAATTGGTTGCTGCGTGCATGTGTGTAACTCTCCTATTATTGGGCATGGCAACCCACTCCAGTATTCTTGCCTAGAAAGTTCCACGCTCAGGGGAGCTTGACATGCTGTAGTCCATGGAATCCCAAAGGATCAGACACAACTTAGTGACTAAACAGCAACAGTAGTAACAATCTTCGGTTGATTGTTGTTTCCATGTGTATATCTTTCCCATTATTGGGCATGGCAACCCACTCCAGTACTCTTGCCTGGAAAAGTCCATGGAGAGAGGAAACTGGTGGGGGACATCCATGGGGTTGCAGAGTTGGACGTGACTGAAGTGACTGAGCACGCACACACACACACCTATATCATACTTGAAGTGTGTTTCTTATAGATCGCATATAGTTGGGACATTTTTAAAAAGCCTATTTTATCTCTTTTCATTGGTGTATTCTAAAAATTTACATTTAACGTAATTATTGACGTGTCTATATTTAGGTCTATCATTTTGTTGTTTCCTGTTTTTCTCTTTTTCCCTGTCTTTAATGTCTTTCCTCTCTCTTTTTTTGAACATTTTTTTATTATTTTACTTCAATTTTCCTATTGCATTTTGACAAAATATATAACTTGGTTTTTTTCTTAGTTATTCTAGGCATTACAGTATATGTATTTAATTTTTCAAAGTCTCTTGGAACCACCTAATGTGGAATGTAGGGATAGTAATACAATGTTCAGTTCAGTTCAGTTCAGTCGCTCAGTCATGTCCGACTCTTTGCGACCCCATGAATCGCAGCACACCAGGCCTCCCTGTTCATTACCATCTCTCGGAGTTCACTCAGACTCATGTCCATCGAGTCCGTGATGCCATCCAGCCATCTCATCCTAGGTCGTCCCCTTCTCCTCCTGCCCCCAATCTCTCCCAGCATCAGAGTCTTTTCCAATGAGTCAACTCTTCTCATGAGGTGGCCAAAGTACTGGAGTTTCAGCTTTAGCATCATTCCAAAACTAATTACTCTTGTTCTGGAGATACTAGTAATAAGGAGTGAAAATGAGGGGTACAAAGGGGAAAGAGAATTTAAATGATCATTCTTTGCAGATGTCATGATTGTTTATCTAGAAAGTACCAGAGAGCCAACTAAAAAGTTATTACAACTGTTAGGAGATTTCAGTTGGGTGATGGAAAGCAAAATTAAAATATAGAAACCAACAGTCTTCACATATAAAACAACAGTCATATGCAATATAAAGTGAAAGAAAACATTAAAATATCTACAGATTATCAAGAAATGTTCAAGTTCTATATAAAAAAGGCTTTAAAAAGTCATGACAAATAATGCTCACATTAGAAAGAAATAGAAAGGTATTTCATACGTTTCTTGGATCACTATGGAAGCAACCACAATTCAGATAGTTGATGACCTGCTTGGCTAAGGAGCCAAAAGGACGAGCTACCATCTGTGAAATCAACATCCAACATGTTAAGTAAGTCAAATCTCCCTAAATTAATATGGAAATTTAATTCACTCCACTATAAACAGAAAGCAGATTTGTTTTTCTTTTGAAAAAAAAAAATTGATTCTAGAGCTCATATGAAAAAAATGGCAAGAATAATAAAAAATGAAAAACGAGAGTACTAGCAAGAAATTATCCCAACCAGACAGTAAGGCATATTTTAAAGCTACAATAATTAAAACAGTGTGGTATTAGACCATGAATCGAGTTTACTGAAAGGCCTAAAACTTTCAAAATAGACTAGCTACAAATCAATAAATAAAAGGTGGATTACACAATAAATGATGTTGCAATAAGTGGGCAACCATCTGAAAAAAATTAAGTTGTATCCCTACTTCATATTTTACAGCAAAATTAATTTCAAATGGATCAAAACTTTAAACATAAAAAAATAAGACTGCTAGAGGAAAATATGGGAGTTTAAACATAATCTCCAAGAGGTAGGATTTTCTACCTATGACACAGGTAGAACAGTGACCATTAAACAAATGCTTTTAATTCTACCTGTATTTTAAAAAATTTATAAGCTCATCTGAGCTTCAGTGTGCAAAGTTTTTGTTGGGATTTCACTACATGGGCATGACAGATTGGCTCACTGGCCACAAGGCTGAACTTAATCCTCATTGCCTCTTCCCTCCTTGGAGATCAGGTTGAAATTTTCGTGACTCAAAGCCCCAACCCTCTAATCACATGTTTGGCCTTTCTGGTGTGGTCAATCCTCATACTGAGTCATCTCATTAGCACGAAATATCAGTTTCCACCATGAATAACAAAAATACTTCTATCACTCTGGAAATCTCAATGATTTAGATCCTGGAAAGTGAGACAGGGAGGGCAGGGAGGGTCTTGGAATAGGGGAAGAGGGCCAGGCAAATTTTTTATTCCAAAAGTTTAGAGGGCTACCTGTAATAGCAAAAGGCTTGAAACCAACCATGTCTAGTAACAGAGGACTATTTTTAAAAATTCACTCAATGTAATTTAAAATCACTAATTGAATCACTAATTGAAAAAAGATTCATTTATATAATGAAATTCTAAGCAATCAGTGAAAAGATGGGGTGATACAGTAAGTAGGGATACAAAACAAACTGCTGAATGTGCATAACAATCTGTATGGGATGCTCCAATTTACGTTTCACATCTGTTTACATATACATGGGGCCATCTCTAGAAAAATACACAAGAAACTGGTAGTAGAGGCTGAATCCAGGGGAGGGAAATAAGTGGCCATAGGGACTTAATTTCTTAATTTTTCACTCTTTTCAAACTTCTAATTTTTGTACAATCAGTGTACATGTATTACCAATTTTACAAGGATAAAATATTAACAGTGTACTTGAACATTTCTATGAGAATACTGAACATTATTTAATCTTTGAATATTAAGGAATTATTACCATGATATATGTGTGTATGTATATATATATATTTATATATAGGCCAGGCTGCATAACTCATGGCATCTTCGCTCCTTGACCAGGGATCAAGTGACGACCCTTGGCAGTAACAGCACAGAGTCCTAACCACTGGACCACCAGGGTATTCCTGTCATGAGCTATATTGAACCACAAAGCTCTAAGTGTCTATCAAAGCACGCAGGGCTGTTTTTACCCACACTGAATGACCCCAAGCTGCTGGAATTTGAGTGTTAGGGTCATTTATACTTTTTCTGTCTTCTCCCAGATGCTTCAGACTACTGTCAAAATTCCTTCCTCTAGCTAACTTAAATATCTTTTAAATTGATTATTTCACTTGTGGTGGACTAAGATGCCAGTCACATGGTCTCTCTATTTAAAAGAGGGAGAAACTGGTTCTCTGATAACTTGAAAAATCCTTTTACAATTGATGAATTTTAGAGGTTAGATTTTATTAATAACTACTTGACTACTCAAGATTTTTATACATTCTCAGTTCTGTGTCTTAATAACTTAATAAAGAACAGCATGTTGGCTTCCTTGCTAGCTCAGCTGGTAAAGAATCTGCCTGCAATGCAGAAGACCCTGGTTCGATTCCTGGGTCAGGAAGATCTGCTGGAGAAGGGATAGGCTAACCACTCCAATATTCTGGCCTGAAGAATCCTATAGACTGTATAGTCCATAGGGTCACAGAATTGGACACAACTGAGGGGCTTTCACTTTCACTTTCAAAGAATAGCACAGCATTGTTGAAGTCACTATATAAGAGATATTGCTAAATATATGTTTAAAACTTTTTCAGAATTTCTTTTATCCATTGATTCAAAAGTATTTTTGAGCATCTAGAGTACACCAATCAGAGAATGTTCTAGGTCCTAGGGATACAGCAATAAACAATACAATGGGCCAAACTCCCTCAGAATTTACAATCTAATTGAGGAGAGAGGCAATGGTAAAGAGAAAGCAGTACTATAAAAAGAAAATAATGTAATAGAGATTAGGATGGGGAACAGCATTAAATAGGATGGTGTATCTGTAGGGTCTGATCACAAAAGGAATACCACTAGGACATCCCTCCCAACACACACATTCCACTTTTAATATACAAAATGAGGTATTTATTATAGGGATATTCTTATAAGAGGCCATTCCAATTCCAAAGAAAGGCAATGCCAAAGAAAGTTCAAACTACCGCACAATTGTACACATCTCACATGCTAGCAAAGTAATGCTCAAAATTCTCCAAGCCAGGCTTCAACAGTACGTGAACTGTGAACTTCCAGATGTTCAAGTTGGTTTTAGAAAAGGCAGAGGAACCAGAGATCAAATTGCCAACATCCGCTGGATCATGGAAAAAGCAAGAGAGTTTCAGAAAAACATCTATTTCTGCTTTATTGACTATGCCAAAGCCTTTGACTGTGTGGATCACAATCAACTGTGGAAAATTCTGAAAGAGATGGGAATACCAGACCACCTGACCTGCCTCTTGAGAAACCTGTATGCAGGTCAGGAAGCAACAGTTAGAACTGGACATGGAACAACAGACTGGTTCCAAATAGGAAAACGAGAGCATCAAGGTTGTATATTGTCACCCTGCTTATTTAACTTATATGCAGAGTACATCATGAGAAATACTGGGCTGGATGAAGCACAAGCTGGAATCCAGATTGCAGGGAGAAATATCAATAACCTCAAATATACAGATGACACCACTCATATGGCAGAACGTGAAGAAGAAGAACTAAAGAGCCTTTTGATGAAAGTGAAAGAAGAGAGTGAAAAAGTTGGCTTAAAACTCAACATTCAGAAAACGAAGACAATAACACCTGGTCCCATCACTTCATGGTAAATAGATGAGGAAACAGTGGAAACAGGGAGACTTATTTTTGGGGGCTTCAAAATCACTGCAGATGGTGACTGCAGCCATAAAATTAAAAGACACTTACTCCTTGGAAGGAAAGTTATGACCAACCGAGACAGCATATTAAAAAGTAGAGACATGAGTTTGCCAACAAATGTCCGCTTAGTCAAGGCTGTGGTTTTTCCGGTAGTCATGTATGGATGTTAAGAGTTGGACTATAAAGAAAGCTCAGTGCAGAAGAATTGATGCTTTTGAACTGTGGTGTTGAAGACTCTTGAGAGTGCTTTGGACTGCAAGGAGATCCAACCAGTACATCCTAAATGAAATCAGTCCTAAATATTTATTGGAAGGACTGATGCTGAAGCTGAAACTCCAATACTTTGGCAAACTGATGCGAAGAGCTGACTTATTTGAAAAGACCCTGATGCTTGGAAAGATTGAAGGTGGAAGGGGAAGGGGACGACAGAGGATGAGATGGTTGGATGGCATCACTGACTCAATGGACATGTTTGAGCAAACTCTGGGAGATAGTAAAAGACAGGGAGGCCTGGTATGCTGCAGTACATGGGGTCACAAAAAGTCGGACACAACTGAGCAACTGAACTGAACTGAACTGAGAAGAGAAGATGGATGTGAAGTGGGGAAAGCAAGGATGCACTGGGACCTGCCAGGATGAGGAGACCCACAAGAAGTGAGTGGAACTCATGAGGGTGCACCGGAACCCAGGCCAGCCTCACTGCCTTCAAGTCTCCAATCTCGATGACGGGGTTGTCCTGCAGAACCCAGCACCCTTTGTCACAGAGCAATACACGCATCTGGTCCAGGAGTTAAAGAAGCTGAAGGAGGTGACCCAGCTGGAGCTGGTGTTCTGTGGGCCTGGCTGTTGGTCCTCAAACCAAGAAGGTGAACCAGCACATAAGCAATAAACCGGGTTGAGCAGCACCAGTGAATGCCTTGCTTGCACCTTTCAATTATCAAAAGAATCTGGATCTGGTTACTTTCCCTTAGTCCTCTACGTCTCATGCCAAACATCTCTTTGACCCACACTATTCTGGAATTATGCAGACGTAATTCAGAGGAACCTATGAGCAGCTTAGCTATATTGGCCCCATATAAATTCACCACAGATGGTCAGAGGTCTCTGAAAGATATTTTATCTGAGAACTTGAAGGATGAGAATTCAACCATGAACCACATCAAGATTTGGAAGAGAATATTCCAGGCAGAAGAAACAGCTACTGCAAAGGCTCTGAGGCAGTGACATAAATGAAGTATTTTGGGAGGATAAGGCTGGGGCATGGTGAGAAGAGTGGTATGAAATGAGATTAGACATAGAGAAAGGGCCCTGATCACATGGGGCCTTGTAGAACATAGTCATGAGCATGAGTCACTTTTCCCCAAGTGCAATGGGAAGCAAATAGAGAGTTTTAATAAGACAGTCACTTTGAGCTCATTTACATTTCTAAATTTTAAAATAATTTCAAATATATGAAAGGCATACAGTTAGCATGAAGAATTCCATCATCCAGCTGATTTCCCTTTGCTGTGTGGAGACCGGGCTGTAGAGAGCAGGACCACTCTTTCCACAACTCCAAGCTTCCTGCTGTTCTTATGTAACTGTCACCCCTAGGGTGCTTTCCAGGTGGCTATAGTGGTAAAGAACCTGCCTGCCAACGCAGGTGTCCTCAGAGATGCAGATTCGATTCCTGAGTTGAGAAGATCCCCTGGAGGGCATGGCAACCCACTCTAGTATTCTTGCCTGGAGAATCCCATGGACAGGGGAGCCTGGCGGGCTATGGTCCATAAGGTTGCACAGACAGAGCCAAACACAACTGAAGGGACTTAGCACCCACTCATATCACTCCTAGAGCACAATGCCCTTGGAGGTGTGCAGAGAAGGTGCCCAAGTGTGGAAGCAGCACTGTTAGAAAACCACTGCACGAGTTAATGCACTAGTTTTCAGATCTCGTGGGAAAACTAATGTCATTATTTTAGTCTCAATTTAGAAATACACGGTGAAACAAAAATTGGTGCTGCTCCTTCAGATCTAGTCTCAAACTCATTGGCTGCATCATATCACTTTTCAAAAACAAAGAACCTCAAAGATTTGACACCACTGAAGCTATTTAAAATAACTGTTTCACAAATAATTCCAGATTTCCAAAGAAATTTCAGAGAACATGCACAGCCTCCTGAGGGAAACATGTTGAAGGGGCCAATGTTCATGCTGATATATAGATTTTAGTTTCCTTACGTTAGAATTGGCCTTAGACTCGTATATCTCCCATTTTCATCAGACATGGCTTACTTTACTTGAGATCATGAAAATTTTTTTCCTAAAGCAAGTTCTTCTGCCTGGATTATCTCTCCCTGCTAGCAACACTATCTGGCTGAAAGCCAAGATTCAAATATTGAAGTAAGCTGCAGTACACAGAGATATTCAAGCTCATTGCTAACTTTCAGCACAATTTCAGGTTTACTGTTAAAAACCAACAGCAAAAGTTAACTATGGCTAGCCACTCTTTCTCACCAAAATTTAACACAATATCTAATAGGTGCCCATTAAATCATGAGGGTAAAGTATAAAAGTGGAAGAGAAGTCAGGTGACTATGGGGAATCATTTATTCTCTGCTTCATACTCAGTTACAGGGGAGCATGATTATCACACTAGCGCTTAGGGTGATATGCACTGATTATACATATCAATAAAAACACCTTCATATACCTTCCTATATAGCACTTCCCAGGTGGTGCTAGAGGAAATGAATTTGCCTGCCAATGCAGGAGACTGGAGACACAGGTTCGATCCCTAAGTCAGGAAGAGCCCCAGGAGAAGGAAATGGCAACCCACTCCAATATTCTTGCCTGGAGAATCCCCATGGACAGAGGAGTCTGGTGGGCTACAATCCACGGGGTCACAAAGACTCAGGTACAACTGAGCATCTGAGCACACATACCTTCCTACATGAAGAAAGAAAATGCTTCTGGGAAAAAAAAGCTGTGGAAAGACCATTCAACTTCTCCAAGAAAAAATGTAAACATAGATTAAAAAAAAAAAGCATTATCTGACAAAAGTAGCAAAGTTCTGATCTTTAATTAGTTTGCTCATATGTGAATAGAAAGACATTAGACACCATTGTTTAGAGGTACATTTGTGAGTCCTTCTCTTTTTTGTCCCCTATGGTACAATACTGAATACTTGATACTTAAGACTTGAACCTAATGATTTGAAATAAGTGTCGACAAAATATGTAAATAATTGTTTGACAGAAGGAAGTAAATTGTTACCGAGAACTCATTGTTTTATTTAATAGTCATTTAAGTTGGTATTTAATTTTTTATTTTTTATTTAACGAGTTCGCAGTATTTACGTTCGTGTCATTATATAAAGTATGTACAACTAATGTCAAAGGTACAAGAAACACATCCATTGTGTTTCTAATAAGAGAAGGGTAACAACGTTCAATTGTTTTGAAAACTTTTCCGAAGTCAGAAAAAAAAAAGTCGAGTTAATTGACGTGAAGTCAACTTATGTTGTCTATTATTGATCCCAATAATCACTCTACACCATTTTCTTTTCCAGTACTGGTGAGTCTTCTAATGTATTTGGATTTTATATGACACCTGAAAGATCAGAGTTGTACATCGAGAGTAAATAATTTATTAAATGTTTCTCGACAACTACTAAATTACTCGTCCAACTTGAAACAGTGAGACGGTAAAACGATCAGTGCTTGTGTACATAAAACGGAAATTTTACTTCGTCTTATGATAAGTGAAAGTTACTCTGATCTACGTTTCCTTTTTGTTTCTGTTTTAGTATCTATAAAAAATTCAAGACGATACAATGAAATTGATAAATTAATTTTCTCCAATTAATGGTCTAGTCACGTGATAAAGAACGAATTTTTGTATTGTGGAAACTTTCATCTAATTTTTTTTTTTAGAAATTTTATTCGGTCTCCATTTTTACTTTTCCGGACTTCCTGAACGTTCTGTCTTATTAAAGACTATTCACTGAGAATTACCCTTATGTCATTTTATACTGCAAGTACTAAGAACCATTTAGCAATTTTTTTAACAGGCACTTGATAGAGTATTTGTATACTCAATACCAGGGCATCATTCGCAAAAAATATGGCTTTATTACAAAGGATTCAAGATGGCAACCACTTAGAATCCAGTGCCAACATGGATTATAACAAATCCAGTGAGTATTTTGTTTTTCAATTATTCATAGAAAATTTAATCCTGATTAAGTATCCATGGGCAGGAATTCATGGGTAGTTGATGACTGAAACCAACATTTATGTGAAATGCTTCTGTTAATTTAATCTGTGTATACAGCTTAATTATGATTGGGGATTCAATGTAAGAGAAATGAATTATATCAGGATTAAAATTTTAGTAACCATATCATAGAGTACTTTTTCCTTCTTTCTTTTTAAACATGTTAACCTGCTTGTCCCTTCACCTAAGTGCTCAGATTTTAAAATCCTTTGTATAACCGCTGCAATGTATCTAAATTTTCATAAATTATCTGCCAAAAACCCTTTGCTAATCAAGCTAAATCCTAACTAGAGAGCCAAAAGTAATAGAAGAAAATGGAGAATAACTCCATCCACAAATAAACAAAAGCTTATTCACTTAACTACAAATATATTTTATATTAATTTTCTGAAGTAACTTTATTTTCAATATATTTAAACTCCGATATGAAATGCATTTTCCTTAAAGCATAAAAAGAAGCAGTTTTTAACCAGTGTATTACACTGATTTCATAACTGGACTTAGTTTAGTTACATATAAGTAAGTAATCATTTAACTGATCACTTTTTTTGGACTATCAAACCTGAGTTAACTACTGATGTAGGATGAGGCATTGTAAGTGGTGAGTCTCTTATAAAAATATCAAACAATTCTTTTCAGCTTTATTTCCATATGGAAATTGCATAAATCACCTTATAACAACGCTCTTTCTTGAAAGTTTATTAAGTATATTTCAAAACATTTGTTACCTTTTTTTCAGTTTTCAGTTTGGTACTGCTTAAATGCAGTTATAAATATATAACATGCTCTGCTTTCTCTGTTCAATTTTTCATACCCCAAGTATGAAAAAGAAAGTCACTGTATTTGGATCCTTATTGCACTCTGGTGAATCAATTCACTTTTCCTGGGAGAAAAGCAAGTATCAGAAGTGAGGCCGAGTTTTGTGTCCAGATGATATAGTCAGTGGTAGTGTTACTGAGGAAAGTGAAGAAACTTCCCAGAACAGACTGTGGGATAGAAAGAGTCTGTAGAGAATGACCATGGCAACAGACTGGCAAAGGATAACACCTATTGTAATGACCTGAAAAGAAAAGAAAGGGAATGCTTCACTGCATGCAAAGACAGAGAAATTGTATTCAATTTATCATGAACCTATATATACTTTATATATACATAAACATCATACATAAACTTATATATACTTTAAGTAAATATATATAAATAAAAAATTATATCTTCCCCATCTTTATTGAGGGTAAATTTTTAAAAAGAAATTTTCAATAGAAAAATACAACTAATGTTCAGGACTGTAATTGTTCAAAAGTAAAATTCTTTTAGCAGTTTATAGATGTCACAATAAGACACAAAAGAATAATTTACGAAACCATTCTCTCCTCAGGGTGCATACACCGAAAAAAGTAATAAGTAATAAGAAAAGTCAGGCTCCTGGCTACTCCAGTAACAGGAGTAAAGGATGCTCCTACCTGAATCGTGACGAGCACTCTAAAAGCTCTTTCGGAAAGTCTCAGGTTGCTTGTCTGTCTTTGTAGACTACCTTCCTACCTATTTGCCCTCTGTAAATACCTCAGGTTCAAGAAGCACTTCTGTGTTCAAGCACATATGGCATTGCTTGTAAAGAGCTCCTGGCAGAACTCCACTTTGAAATGGTGGAGCCATTCACCTAAGATGTTAGGTATCAACGCAACCAAAACGCGACATACTTGAGCATGGCACTCCAGTCTGCAGGGTGTTAAAGCAGCTAGACTGACTTTCTTAAAAGCAATCTTGATATTTAACATTATGCAGTGAACATTTTCAATCAATTTTCTTAACAAAGCTGTGTTTATACATTCTACAAGTTAATTTATAAAACAGTACTATGAGATAGGTTAAAATAGGAATAACAAAAGCTATTTTTCCATCATTTTGCTTATAAACTAAATCGAAATACTCACTGGTATAATATTTTGTTTCCAAGTTTTACTTCACAGAATCCAAAGAAATTACTGAGTGGATAAACAGGTTTTTCCTACTTAATTTCCCAATAAAGACTAGAAATAAAACTATTTGATTACGTATATTATTTACCTTATCTCTTTGGTAGTCATCAAAAATGATAGAAATGCACACAAGACCTGGATGGCACAAAAACCACAAGATGCAGCCCTGAAACAAATGAAAAATACGTTGAATAAGCGCAGCTGTGCCTCTGTTTTCATAATGTACCAGACAGAAAACATTACTAGCCTATTTAGGAGGTCTTCATTGACCTCAGTTGGCCTGTACAGTAGAAACTGCAACAAAAGATAGAAATAAGTTTGCTATTGTTGTGACAATGATACTTTGTTTCTAATAAATGGATTTTTTTTTAGGAGTACTTAATATCTTCCATCTTTCACATATACACATTTTGATATACTATGAACATGTTTAAACAAGTAACAAATCAATAATTGAGAAAAGCGAGGTACAAATGTACAATATTTCTGTAAAAGACAAGAACATTCATAGTTTCATATACATAAAGAAATTCTGTAAGAATAACACAAAAAACTGATTAACAGTGGCTACTTGAGATTTAGTACAAAAGACACTGGAATCAGGAACGTAGGACTGGGAAGCTTTTTAACACTTTTATTTTCAAATATCTATTTTCTATTTTTCCTAGAACATGGCAAAATATCCTTTTCCAAAATTAAATTTTAAATAAAATAATAAGTTAATACTACTAGCTCTAGACATGGTTAGTACCTTGATGTTGTAAGAAAAATAAACAAGATGTATAAATATGTGTTTAGTATGTTACTATCTGTATAAATGCAAAGGGAACTATAAAATATTTAATAATATATATTTTTAATTCTCTGAAAAATAAATTAGGAACTAATAGTTGTGATTATGTAAGGAGGTGATAACTGCATAGATGGGAGAGAGGGGAGAATGTGTTTGCTACTCTTTAAACGCTTCTGGATGTCTGAACCTATTCAAATAGTTATATGTAAACATATAAAAATAAAAATTTCAGTTTAAGAAAAATTTTGGTACTGTTTAAAACATTGAAAAGAAAAACTTTAGTTTTTATACAACTGAAGTATACACTAACGTTTCAGACAACAGGCACTACTGTATCTGTGAAGAATTCCAAAGTGAAAGGCATATCCTTGCCTGATGGATACACAAGAGGCCTGCGGCAGCAGCTTGACAAAGCTCCGCATCAGGAATAAAGAAGGAATCCTGGCCCTCTATCCATAGCAGCCTCACTCTTCTGAGACTGTGGACCAGGTTGGGTGACCCAACAGCTTGTCAGAATGCGGTTTACAGTTGCCAAGAGGATGTGTTATGGATTCTCTCCATCTGTATACCAAAAGCATTACCTTCCAGGGAGGGAGGCTTCAGTAACATGAGTGCCCCAACCTCTCTCCTGATCTTTTCCTTTATTAAATAGGTACAGAAAAAAAAAAATCCATCTGTCTTTAGCTCTCACTGGCATAGGAAGGACATGGAAAGGGGGGATGAAGTCAACATGGTCTCGTGTGGATGCCACGAAATGGCTGAAGTGTAGTGTGTACTCAAGTCTCCTGGCTCCCTCTGTTTACGCTGAAGGATGGCTTTTCACGGTTTGTTATAAAACATTGCATAATTCTGGGAGTAAACAGTTCATAGTCAATTAAAAACTGCTTTTTTTGAGAAATGCAAACAGCAATCTATTTTTTTATTAAAAAGTTCCGATACTATAGGAAAGAATGTAAAATCTCTATTGATTGAGAAATTACAATTCAAGCAAAACTGTCCTGCCAAAGATTACATGGAAACTACTGTTCCATGGGCTCTCTAACATGGGGATAGTATCATCTGCAGCTCATGAATTGTGAAGATTAAATGAGCTGAAGCACATAAAGGGCTTAAGAGTGGTGCCTGGCACATAATAGAAGCTTACGAAGTTTTAGTGTAGGGTTGCATACTAACTTCCCAGTAATGCAGAATGAAGTCGACAATGCAAAGAAGTCATTTTCTAAGCAAACCCATACTTTGGCAAAGGTGATGTAGAATTCCCTTTTGAGTGTACTTCTCTCCACTGTGATGATTTGGTAGAGCCCACAGCCCAAGGACAATGCTAGGCAAATTCTTAAAACAATAAGAAGGATCCCTGCTAAGCTGTGGTGCGAATGGTGACTGTGAGAACTGGTTTCTTCAAACTGTTCCCAAAGTAGCAAAATACTCTGCAAAAAAAAAAAAAACAAAACTAAATACATATTTTTAAAGAAAAAAGTCTTATCTACTTACAATAAAGTACTTTATTCAACTCTTTTATATATCCCCCGAAACAGTACATTCATTCTTAGAGGTTTTAAGATTTATCAAACTATATAAGGTGTTGATAAAGTATGGGCAGTTTTTCCCCTCACTGACACCCCTAAGCTGGAGGAAGGGGGTTGTTATCAAATGAGACCACGTATCAGAGATAAAAAATACTACTGCTAGCACGATTCAAGTAACACATCTCTTATGATGAAAATGGGTTGAAAAGAGGAACAGAATAAGCACAAAATTTCTTCTAAATCAATCTCTTTCTTACTTTAACACCTTATTATGAATCAAACCGTTCTGCATTCAAGCCTGTTATCTCAGGATAAAGTTTCAAATATCTCAGTATCTTTTATAATCCACAAACTAGCAAGTCTGAATTGTTGATTTCACTCTTTTTTTCCACGTTAACCTCTCTGGTTAAAGGAGAGTAGATTTTTAAAAGATTTTCCTTTTTTTTTTTTTTTAATGTGGACCATTTTTAAAGTCTTTACTGAATTTGTTACGATATTGTTTCTGCTCTATATTTTGATTTTTCTGCCGAGAGGCACATGGGATCTTAGCTCTATGACCAGGGATTGAAGGCGTACTCCTTGCGTTGGAAGGTTAAGTGCTAGCCACGGGACCACCAAGGAAGTCCCAAGGAGAGTGGATTTTTAATATTCATTATGGCGCCCAGGGCAGAGTTACTTTCCTTATGTGTTTGTTCACCTTTTCTCCCCTGTGGTTACTACGCCAGTGAAAAGCTCAGCAAGTTCCTGATTAAGCTGTTCTGTTTATTGCTATTCAGTAGAAATCAGCACCCACATTCCCTCCATCTTTACTAAACATCAATCACTTAAATTATGATAATTTTTACCATCACACAAGTCATTGGTCATCTGTGCTCCCTTCATTTACCAACTCAGCCTCAGAATTGAGTCTTCAGTGGCTTCCAAAAGATTTAGCTGAAAACTCCATTACTAAATCTAATTTTAGGCTTTATGGGTTTATCAGCAACCACCTCCTTTTCTCATTCTTGAATCTTCCACCCTAATTTTACTCCTGCTACGTTCTTGCTAGGTGAACTCCTTTCTCCTCTTGCACAGATGAATTTCCTTGTTGGATCAAATATTCGATCTTTTCTTCACTGAGTTATTGCTCTACCCCACCAAATTATATCCATCTGATTCCTCAACATGCATTTCTAAACTTGACTTTTTGCCACAAAAAAGTGCTATCATAGAACTATTATCTCCTGCTACATGAGGTGATGTATATTAACTGGCTAGGTTTTGGTGATCATTTCAAAATGTATATATATCAAAACTTCAACTTATGTAGCTTCAGTTCAGTTCAGTCGCTCAGTCGTGTTCAACTCTTTGCGACCCCATGAATCGCAGCACGCCAGGCCTCCCTGTTCATCACCATCTCCCTACAATTTCTGATTTTCAATTATCCAACAAAGCAGAAAAAAAATAACCATTTCCCATGATTCACATTTTTACATATTCATACGCCCATATTTTCACATATGTATGCTAAGGCTTGATCTGTAAAATACAGTGTACATATTTACATGATCTCTGTTTGCCTGTCTCGTCCTCCTAGTCTGGTTGTCATTGAGGACCAGTGCCGTGTCTAACACAGTCTTCACAAATGTTCACAGAAAGTCTAATGTAGAGTTATAATCTCAATTTGTATGTTTATGATAATGAACTTAAATTACAATGAAATAATGAAAATTCAGTTTTTAAAAAAGGCTACTGAGAAATGAGACTTGAAGCTGATGTAACATTACTCTCCATAAACCCTGGATCAGAAATGTTAAGTTGGTAGGATCTTGTCCTTATTTTGCTGCCACTGCTGCTAAGTCACTTCAGTCGTGTCCGACTCTGTGTGACCCCATAGACGGCAGCCCACCAGGCTCCTCCGTCCCTGGGATTCTCCAGGCAAGAACACTGGAGTGGGTTGCCATTTTCTTCTCCAATGCATGAAAGAGAAAAGTGAAAGTGAAGTCGCTCAGTCTGTCCGAATGTTAGCGACCCCAT
>SJYX01007517.1:312878-328993 GCA_006410675.1 Oreotragus oreotragus
TTTTTTTTTTTTTTTTAATGTGGACCATTTTTAAAGTCTTTACTGAATTTGTTACGATATTGTTTCTGCTCTATATTTTGATTTTTCTGCCGAGAGGCACATGGGATCTTAGCTCTATGACCAGGGATTGAAGGCGTACTCCTTGCGTTGGAAGGTTAAGTGCTAGCCACGGGACCACCAAGGAAGTCCCAAGGAGAGTGGATTTTTAATATTCATTATGGCGCCCAGGGCAGAGTTACTTTCCTTATGTGTTTGTTCACCTTTTCTCCCCTGTGGTTACTACGCCAGTGAAAAGCTCAGCAAGTTCCTGATTAAGCTGTTCTGTTTATTGCTATTCAGTAGAAATCAGCACCCACATTCCCTCCATCTTTACTAAACATCAATCACTTAAATTATGATAATTTTTACCATCACACAAGTCATTGGTCATCTGTGCTCCCTTCATTTACCAACTCAGCCTCAGAATTGAGTCTTCAGTGGCTTCCAAAAGATTTAGCTGAAAACTCCATTACTAAATCTAATTTTAGGCTTTATGGGTTTATCAGCAACCACCTCCTTTTCTCATTCTTGAATCTTCCACCCTAATTTTACTCCTGCTACGTTCTTGCTAGGTGAACTCCTTTCTCCTCTTGCACAGATGAATTTCCTTGTTGGACCAAATATTCGATCTTTTCTTCACTGAGTTATTGCTCTACCCCACCAAATTATATCCATCTGATTCCTCAACATGCATTTCTAAACTTGACTTTTTGCCACAAAAAAGTGCTATCATAGAACTATTATCTCCTGCTACATGAGGTGATGTATATTAACTGGCTAGGTTTTGGTGATCATTTCAAAATGTATATATATCAAAACTTCAACTTATGTAGCTTCAGTTCAGTTCAGTCGCTCAGTCGTGTTCAACTCTTTGCGACCCCATGAATCGCAGCACGCCAGGCCTCCCTGTTCATCACCATCTCCCTACAATTTCTGATTTTCAATTATCCAACAAAGCAGAAAAAAAATAACCATTTCCCATGATTCACATTTTTACATATTCATACGCCCATATTTTCACATATGTATGCTAAGGCTTGATCTGTAAAATACAGTGTACATATTTACATGATCTCTGTTTGCCTGTCTCGTCCTCCTAGTCTGGTTGTCATTGAGGACCAGTGCCGTGTCTAACACAGTCTTCACAAATGTTCACAGAAAGTCTAATGTAGAGTTATAATCTCAATTTGTATGTTTATGATAATGAACTTAAATTACAATGAAATAATGAAAATTCAGTTTTTAAAAAAGGCTACTGAGAAATGAGACTTGAAGCTGATGTAACATTACTCTCCATAAACCCTGGATCAGAAATGTTAAGTTGGTAGGATCTTGTCCTTATTTTGCTGCCACTGCTGCTAAGTCACTTCAGTCGTGTCCGACTCTGTGTGACCCCATAGACGGCAGCCCACCAGGCTCCTCCGTCCCTGGGATTCTCCAGGCAAGAACACTGGAGTGGGTTGCCATTTTCTTCTCCAATGCATGAAAGAGAAAAGTGAAAGTGAAGTCGCTCAGTCTGTCCGAATGTTAGCGACCCCATGGACTGCAGCCCACCAGGCTACTCCGTCCATTGGATTTTCCAGGCAAGAGTACTGGGGTGGGGTGCTATTGCCTTCCCCATGTCCTTATTTTAATCACCTCCAATTCAGTTCTGTCTCATTAGCTCTCCCTTCCTGGCATTATCTTCTTTTTAAATACCTATGATATGGTCCCTTTCTAAATCAATTATGTAAATTCAACAGACCGTCACTTGGCACTTACAGTACTACAGGTATAGAGATGGATAAAGCACAGGCTTTACCCTCCACTACTGAGTTTTTCAATCTATTTAATGCATTAAAACAAATTATGATGTCCTATATAGAACCCAAGTGTATATTTCATTTTCATCTGTAACTTATATTGGTCACAAATCCAGTACAAATTTTTATGTTTATATTTTTCATCTAAGTGTTTATAAATCCATTGCATATAAGCATACAGAGATCCTAGAATGTCTACATATCACAACAGAGGAAAACACAACAAGAACAGAGAGGACCCTTCTAAAAGGCCAAATTTGTTTTGGGTGTGTCTGCTTTCAAAAACCAGATCCCCTTTTTTATTCTACATTGTGGTTTTTTCTTTAATGTGATATTCACTTGAATTCTTTCATGTATAAAGTAGATTCCTGCCAATGAATGAATCCAAGATTCATTAATTGACTGATTTAATACTGAGTACTAACAAAGTGCTAGAAAATATGAAAGAAAGCTCTTAATTAGGAAATGAGAATCTAACTGAATATTAAACATACTGTGCTTAAATATGCTGATAGGAAGCTCAGATTCAGGTAAATTACAATGAAATTTTACAATCTACATATACTAGCACTCAGAAAATTAACAGGTTATTTGCTGCATCCCTCTTTTTTCCCGAGTTTTTAAAAAATTGAACTGTAAGTGATTTACAATGTTGTCTTAGTTTCTGATGTACAACAAAGTGATTCAGTTACACATGTATACATACTCTCTCATATTCTTTTCCATTGTGGTTTATTACAGGATTGCGAATATAGTTCCCAGTGCTATACAGTAGGGCTTTGCTGTTTATCTATTTAATACCTAACAGTGTGTATCTGCTAATCCCAAGCTCCTAATTTATCCCTCCTCCACCTTCCTTTCCCTTTGGTAACCATAAATTTTTTTTCTATGTCTGAGAACAAACTCTGCTTCATAGATAATTTCACTTGTGTCATATTTTAGATTCCACATGTAAGTGATACTGTATAGTATCTGTCTTTCTTTTTCTGACTTACTTTACTTATGATCTATCACACTTTAAACTCATAGTTTAAAACAACACAAATTTCTCTTGGGTCCCGGGGTTCAATTTTAACAGGAGATGTGGTCAAGTCTGCATTTTTGAATAGTATAGAACAGAAATACTTGGTTTCACTACTCACCTGTGTTATGACCATGAATACGGCAATACCAGTGGATGCAGGAGTAGAGTCCCACTGGAGAGGTCTGCTCTGAGACTTCTTCATTCTGACTATTGTCCAACCCATGCACAGACTCAGAAGTAGGTACAGCATTTGAATTTGGGAAGCGATGTCAAAAACTAATGGGAAATGAAAACCAAAGTCAGCTGAATTTTTGCAATACAACAAATCTTTTTTTGTGTGGCCATGCTGCACAGTTTGTGGGATCTTAGTTCCCCAAATGAAGAATGAACCCACACTCTGGGCCGTGAAAGCTCAGAGTCGAGTCCTAACCACAGGACAGCCAGGGAATTCCCAAATTTTATCCTTTTTGCATTGAGAACATAATTATTTTATTGAGGACAAAAGACAGAAACTACTGAAATTCAATAATAAATCTAAAGAATTAAAATTCTGCCATTAAATTTGTAAACATTTCTGAAAATAGCTAACACAATGGCAAAACTCCTATTTTAAAAAATATATATGTACCTGTACATATTTTTAAGTCCAGCTTTAAATCTGTTTGTGTTCCTTATTTTTCTTAGTTTTTCTAACTACCATCTATAACTCACTACTTATGAAAACACATTTTAAATATAACTTCTGCAGTGTGGAGAACACTACATATTTCTGGGCTGTTAATGTTTTTTGATGGCTGAATTACAATGTGAAGAATAGTTTCTAAAACTATTAGTAAGAAATAGCATGACGATAAAGGAACGCAGAGCTTCTGTGGCATCCAATTATGCAGGCCTTAGCATCTGAGTCCTGAAGACAGATGAAGCGCTCCATGCATTAGTGTGAAGCGCCACCAGGCGGCCATCACTCACACTTCAGGGGCAGTCTGCTGCGGTGGAAAGGACGGAATAAAACCTGCGTCCGGTTCAGCGCTACTGGTAAAACAACCATCAGTTGTTTACCTCCACTTACACGTGTATTTATTTCGGAAGTTCTATTTATTGATTTTTTAAAAAATTATAACCTTTCATCAAAGTGTATTTTGATGTGGATTTTGGAATAAACATTTGATCACAATTTAACAAAATAAAACTTCCTTCAAATTGCCATTTATGACTTTGATGTCCACAACTTTTACTTCTTTTATACAAAGACATTCTTAGAGAAACAGATAAAACCAGTTGTAGCATAATACTTACATTAAAAGTCACAAGCCAAAAACCTATTAATAATAGATCTTCTCAGATTTATTTTGACACATTTTTCTAACCCTAACCCCAATTAGAACTAGATACTTTAAGTTTAGGCTTATTTATTTGTAATAGTGAATTCTAATAATGAACTGTCACCACATTTCAATAATATGAGAAACATCATGGCCTTTCAGATCAAGGATAATTTACTTTCACCAGAGATTTTAAATGACTGTGATGCTGATTGTTTTTATTAAGCATTTTACAAATACATATTCAGTTACTTAAAGAAGTCAGCCAAAGGAATATACCGACATGAGTTGCTACTTAGCTTTTGCTATTTGTTTTTACAAATACAGGGTGTGGGGGGGTACACTGATTTTCTGGTTCATTTCTGTGTGTACTAACTAATGCACACATTGACATAATATACTGTAACTGTGACGATAGGCAGAACACAGCATATCTGTTCTTGGAAAAGTAACTAATTATAGACAAACTACATAGATCACACAAAAATCCCACCCTGTGGAATTTAATTAAAAATCCTGAAAATACATCCTCTTCACAAGGAAAAGAAGTTATAGAAGTTTTAGAATCTTAAAATAGGCAGCATCAGGAAAAGCGGGTCCTGAGATGATGACAGAAATTACTGTAAGACACCCTATTAAAGAGTGAGGAGACTAGAAGAGAAACACGGAAAATATAAGGAAAGTAAATCCTAGAATGGTTGTGTATTCAGGACCTGCTTTTTTAGAGCAAATCTTAACTTGTTTTTCAGAACTGAGAACGGCATATGACCTGATGTACCTCTTAAGTTCTCTTTTAAAAGTTATGATTATAGGAAATTTTATTTTTTCACCATCATGCTTAATTGAAAAATTATCTCATAAGAGTTCCTCTTATAAATCAAAGAACAAAGCTGAGAAGTCAGCTCAATTATAGGTTTATTCTATGGCTCCAGGTTAGAAATACAGAGAAAAAGTCAAAAAAGGGATGATAAAAGGGAAAAAAAATCTTTAGCTTTGTGGTCAGAAAATTAGGTCTAAGTCTTGGCTCTACCATCTACCAGATGACTGACATTTGTAAATGTATTTTCTATCACTGAGCCCAGATTCTTTATCTGCAAAATAGGGATAAGCATACCTACTTCACTGAGTCTTTATTGAGGGTAAAAATGACAGAAAGGGCATAAATATGCTCTAAAGACAATGAATAGCTAAACACATTATCTATCCCTACAGAAACTAAACAGGACATGTGGAAACTAAATCTGTAATCTTATTTCCAGTTGAGTCGAATCTAATCAACCTCAGATTAAAAAAAAAAAAACCTGTATTATGACAGAAAATAAGTGATGAAAAAGGAAAACATACAAGAAGCAGATAGCAAGTTTATGTTTTAAACAAATGCTTAGTAAGATACTCACATTCTGCCAAACTTCCCATAAAAGGTACCCCTATTCCATCTTTGGAGTAACTGAGGAATTGAAGAGGAAAATATTAGCATAAATTACAAATGTGAACAAAATTGTTCATAAAGCAAACATAACTTTGGTGGACTAATTATGATTAATTAGACACAATGATGAACACAGTTTTAATGGTTTTGAGTTACCTGGAGAAATGAATGTAATTAGCGAAAGCTGAACCAGCTTGTAACAGCAATGCAGTTGTCAGAACCTTTAAAACCATGTGCATGGGTCCTCCTTTCTTAATAGCCTGCCACAATGATTGAGCATAAATGCAAGCAATCACAAAGTACACTAGGACTAGGAGGAAAAAGAACTCATGTAACCCTGTGAAGAGAAGAAAGGAACAAGCCAGTTACAGTGTTGGGCTGCTTTCAAATCTTCCCATCAATATATTTTCAGAACTTGTCTTTTAATTGGAATCATAGCCTTTATTTACTTTTGCAAGAGAAAAAAAGGAAAACCCGTTGAAACTTAAATAATCTTCTACTCTGGAATAAAGCCTTAACTGTAAAAGCACAGCTTAAACTAAGGTCAATCTATTAAAAAAAAAAAATACTGGTCAGGAAATAAGCCCACAGACTAACCACAAAATAATAGTTTTGTTCAAAAAAACAATGATTTCAACATTCAGTTACATATGTTTCTTACCCCTAAAATGGGTTTCTTCTATAAGATGTTTAAAAATAGATTTAGTCAATAATAGTTTACATACCCTGACAATGCTTCTCGAAGTATGAGCCCTGGGCCAGCAGCAGCACCAGCAGTAGGGACCTAGCTGGAAATGCACATTTGGGACTCATCCCGCATCTAGGGTCTCAGAGACCCTTGGAGTGGGGACCAGCACTCTGGGTTTGAAAAAGTCCTTCAGTGACTCTGATGCAGCTAAAGCCTGAGAGCCACAGCTCTGGGATGGATGGAAGCCTTAAACTCCCACTAGGACAAAGTGTCACAATATGTGTCATGACCAGAGCCTCCTTCTGAAGGAAAGGGCTTTCGTTCTGTCGAAGAGGAAAACCTATGGAGACCACGTGATTCCACTCCACAGGCGACTGAAACTAAAACTCCCGACCAAACGGCTACCAATCCAAAGACTAGTCGTTGGCCAACAGCACCACTCGGTTCTCACAGAGGAGAGGCTAAGCATGTTCTCCTGGGACATTAAACCACAAACACAGAAAGGATGAAGCAAGAAAAACTGAAGTTGGAAGGAACTGATGCTAGGGCAGGTCACAGGAGTCAAGCCAGGCCATACTGAAACAAAAATTCTGAGTGAGCAGAAATTTTGAATGAGCAAAGGGAGTTGGCTGGTAAAGACAAGAACAAAGTAAATGTGCAGAATTTTTTAAATGGTGCTGGGCATTTAGCGACCTCTAGTTTCTACCAGCAACTTTTCAGGATGGTCTTCATACATTCTCAAGATAAACACCCCCCTTTCTGCATTAAGTGGAATCTTTTGACTGTGTCTTCGTTTTTCAGAACTTTCAGAAAATTTTTATAACAAACCAGGGCAAGCTCTGAGTTTAACAGTTTACATTTACTCAGTTACACAAAGTTAGTCCCTAACATTAGGGCTTTTATATTCTATCTAAGTAACACTGGACACCGTGACAGTGGCTATGAAGACAGCTGTCTCTATTGAATCTGTGAATGAATAGTCTAAACTGCACTCACTTTCATTCAGCTGTGACCCCTGAATATACTCCAATTTCCCATGTGGGATAAACTTCAAACAACAGAAGGAAATGTTTCCATTATATGGAAAATCATTTTGGAAAAGTAATTCAGGAGATACGAATAGTAGGAAAAATACTCAATAAACAGTTGAATCTCAGTCATGTTTTAGCCATGGTTAGGAGAAAACAGAAAGTCTTTCAGCCACTGGGTGTCTCTCCTGCTCTTCGTAAATGCTGATCGTCCACCTCACTAGTACAGGTGAGAAAGCAGACTTCAGGAAGAGATTATCAAATGATAGAATGGGTGTATGTTCTCTTAAAATTCCTGATATAGAGAAGTAGAATACTCTAGTTTTAGAAATAATAGGACCAGAAGCCTGCGATTGTTAGAATAATAGAACAAGGCAGAAAATAAGCTAAACATGTAACTGAGGGCTTCCCTGGTAGCTCAGTTGGTGAAGAATCCCCTTGCAATGAGGGAGACCTGGGTTCAATCCCTGGGTTGGGATGATCCCCTGGAGGGCATGGCAACTCATTCAGTGTTCTTGCCTGGAGAATCCCATGGACAGAGGAGCCTGGTGGGCTACAGTCCACGGGGTTGCAAATAGTCAGGCACGACTGAGCAACTAAGCACACCATTATAACTGTGGGTCAGTAAAAGTCTTGATGCTATCCCGTGTTCTGAATCTGTTTTTGTCTTTCCTTCTTAGTATAAAGAAATATGGTATTCTACTTAAATTTTTATTTATAATACTTTACAGAATATTTATTACAAGTTAAGGTTCCAGGCTCTGTTAGGTTAGAAATGCACTAGAAAAAGAACATTCTCAGACTATTTATTGAGTAACCAGAATAGTGAGCCTCCCAGGTGGCTCAGTGGCAAAGAATCTGCCTGCCAAGCAGGAGACACAAGTTCAATCCCTGGGTCAGGAAGATGCCTGGAGAAGGAAATGGCAACCCACTCCAGCAGTCTTGCCTGGAGAATCCCATGGGGTTTCCCAGGCAAGAATGGGAAATCTTGCCTGAGAAACACGGACTGGTGGGCTACAGTCCATGGAGTCACAAAAGAGTTGGACATGACTCAGATCAAACAACTGCAACCGGAATAACAGAGGAAAGGACTTTTGAAAATAAGACATATGTCACTAGCAAAACATGTTTTCAGATTATTCAGAAAAGACTAAATGTATTTTCCATAAAAAGCTAACAATGTAATCAACAAATTACTTCATTGAGATAACATATTAAGTAACTTGAAAAAGGACATTTGTCCTATACTTTGCTCATTGCATTTTGCATAAATTATGTACCTTGACTCTGATTCTTTAAAGATAAAACTCTGCTTTTGCACTCAGGGATCTTTTAAACAAACCACGTCTAGAAAAAAAGTCTGTTTCTTTCCTCTTCAACTTTACTTTGTTCTGCCAACATCCCTCAGAGGAGAGCAATCTATGTTCACCTTGAAACTAAAATCTAATTTTAAAACAGGTGGATACTAGGTATTAAGTCTTGCCTATACACAAAAGATGGAGAAGGCAATGGCACCCCACTCCAGTACTCTTGCTTGGAAAATCCCATGGGTGGAGGAGCCTGGTGCTCTGCAGTCCATGGGGTCACTAAGAGTCAGACACGACTGAGCAACTTCCCTTTCACTTTTCACTTTCATGCATTGGAGAAAGAAATGGCAACCCACTCCAGTGTTCTTGCCTGGAGAATCCCAGGGATGGGGGAGCCTGGTGGGCTGCCATCTATGGGGTCACACAGAGTCGGACACGACTGAAGTGACTTAGCAGAAGCAGCATGCACAAAAGAAGAAAAACACTCTTAAATCACCATGCAATGGGTGAATGAGGGAATGAGTAGATTTTAAGGCAAACTTAATGGGAAGAAGCATTAGTAAAATTCAGTGGGAAGAAAACTTTTAGGACAGCTTTAAAAAAATTCACCTCCGGCTAAATGATGGGAGATGGGAAAAAGGAGGGTGAGAGGGAGAGAGTCAACAGGTCATGGGGCAGCCCCTGGAACAGTCTGGCCTACCAGTGATGTCTGCGGTCTCAGAACCCAAGGTCCAGCCCCTCGCAGGTGTCTCAGGATACCTCCTGATGAGTCTAAACCAATTAGAGAAATTCCAATACTCTCTTTGCCCAAAGATGTACGCCTCACCCTCACCCTTTACTTTGACTTCTTGGTTTACCTTATCTCCTTTCTGATACCTTCACTTAACATTTCTCTTACCAGGTTAGATAACAAGGTCATGTGCAGAGTTCTGGCCAATGAAATGTGATGAGGGACCTTCTGGGAAAAGTTTCCTTGCTCTTAACAAAGAGACACTGAATGTGGCCACTGTCCAGATACAAGGACCCGATAACTGCAGTTAACCGTGAATATGAGGGAGCTGACAGTCAGAGGATATGAGGGTAGAGAAATGCTAAATAAACTGCCTTGAAGAAATCTCAGATGTTATTGTTATGTAAGAGAATTAATTTCCTTACTGTCTATACTACTTGCAGTAGAATTTTCCATTAAAGTTACAGAGCTAAAAGTAAGATCTATAACAGAGAGGAAAAAAGGAACAACAGAAAATAATAAACATATCTGAAGTCTTAAAGACAGTGAGATGGCAGATATGGAAGAGCCTGTAATATTATTCCAAGAAAAATCAAGTCTACTTTAGACAATGATGCTTTAACTCTCAGGATTCTGTGCACTTCTTTTGGTCTCTAGCAACTACAAGTAATTAACAAGGATTCTAATTTTTTAAGAGGCGATTTTATTTTATTCTACCTTGAGGCAGGATATTCCTATGTAGTGTTTTGTCAAATAGCATCAAACTTGCCTTAGTCAATATTCAAAAAAACCCCTAAGTTCCTATGTCTGTAAAATATAGGAGTAACTGAAGCCTGGTAGATATATAAAATACCTAATTGGTTTGAAAGGAAACTATAAAATTTAATCAGAGTAACATGGAACATTAATTGCAGCTTTTTGCACCAGGTTATTCTAATTTGAACCTATAAGATACATGGTTTAACAGTCTATTCTGAGCAAAAAGCATAGCAAATCAATTTTCTCTACTCAGGGCAGAAAATTAGTCAAATGACGAAAAGTTTCTAAACTGAACCAATTGGGAATTATTCCCTGGAAACAAATTCTATACCTGAGGCTACAGACTAGGAAGAATCCTTCTGCAGGCTTTATGTTAAAACCAACACATTTCTAAAACAACATGGACTATGGACTTCTAGATAAGTGGGTTTACACAGTAGAATTAGCTAAATGCCTCACTTCCACTGCAAAATCAAGTCTATCTCAGTCTCTGGGAGCGGACATCTATATTTTTCCCTAAGCTCTCCAGATACAACCCACAGCAGTGGGTTGAGAATTAATGAATTAATCCCTCAATGTAGAATTATTCAGATTTTAAGGTATCTAGATATTTAAAGAAAGAATTGATAAGATCCTTGGAAGTTACACCAGCTACCTAGCAATGAATACTTTTGAGTACTTATGGCACCTTTTAAAAATCAACCCCCACATAATACCCTTGCAAAGAGTCCCATGCTTAATGGAAATCCATATTATAGTGAGATTTTTTTCCCCTTCATTTAAATACTCTTGGTGACTTGACCAAAGTAACATTCCCCACTTGAGCAAAAGAAAGACAGATTTTAAACACACTGTAAATATCAAATCAAAATCAGTCACAGGAGAAGATAGATCAGGAGGAGTCAGGACTAAGAACTGAGTCAGAACTTCAAATTGTGTCAACCTAAAATTCTGATGAAATATTTTATGGGAGTAGACTTGGTTTCAGAAAACTTCATCAATTTTGATCATTCCTAAAATGGATGCAAGCTCCAATGAAGGCAACTCCTAAAAATATTCAAATACCCTAGTGAAGGACAGCTATATGAAGTAATGGAGTTTCTATCCTACTTAATCACTGGGTTGCCAATTTAGACTGCTCAGTTTATCAATATTCTTCTGTTCGTAAAAATTAAGCTAGCTTATCATAAAAACAGATTGTAGAATGCAGAAACTATAAACTATCCATAATCCCACCAGCCAAAGTATGGAAACAATCTGTTCATATTTTTGTACTTCTTTTTGTTGATTCTCTGCATTTTGTAACATAATTGAAATCATACAACATAAAATTTCCAGTTCTGCTTTTAAACTCAATAGTACAGCTGTTGCAATTCTATAAGAAGGTTTATTTAACCATTTCTCTACTGTTGGACACAAGTTGTTTTTAATTTTTCAGTATTCGAATAACACAACATGAAGATTCTTGGGCATAAAACTTTTTCTACACTTAGGATATCTAAATACATATTCTTACCAGATTCTCCAGCACTGAAATGATCAAATGGGTTCCCTTCAGCATCCGGGTTTAGTAACATCATTTCAAATGGGATATCTTCCACCTGCAAATCCTCACTGCCCTCTCTGCATGTGTACTTATCTGCATAGAACACGTGCCACTTTTGTGGATAAGGAATCTGGGACACGGTCAGGTTATGTTCCGTCTGATTCACGGCCACTTCAAAGAAAAAAAAAATAGCACTTTCAAAGCAAAACTCTCAAATGTATTCATTGTTTTAGTCACACAATCAATTTGAAATTAGAATTCTTCTGTTTAGTTCTTATTGCCTCAGCAACCCAAACCCTGATGTATATTGGAGTAAGTTTTGTAAGTCAAAAAGCAGGTAAAAATATTGTATTTAACCAACCAAAGGAATCACTATAAAAGTTCTATGAAAATATGTACACTGAGTCATTCTGCTGTGCACCTGAAACGATCACAACATTGTTAATCGGTTATACTCCAATATAAGAAAAGTTCCGTGAAATACCACAAATGACTAGAAAGGTTTCATTGAAATCCTGAATTTCAATTAAGTATTTCCAAAGTTTTCAAGTAAGTGAGCAATACTAAAAAGTTTTTTGTTGCAGTGGTAAAACGTGTATAACACAAAAGTTATCATTTTAATCATTTTTAGGTGTACAGCTCTGTATTAAGTATATTCACAATGCTGTATGAACCATCATGGTGACATTTCTGAAAATTACTTATTTGAGTTATATTTAAATATGGAGCATTCAACTTTGTAAACTATTATATCGAAAAACTATGGCTGACAAACACCTTCAAAAGATTGTCCAAAATCTCTTCCTGTTTGGTTATTCCTTTAAAAGGTACTCAAAACAGAAAAATAGAAATTACAGGAATATAAGAGTTGTTACACTGGGTCAGATCTACATAACATATTGGGGGGTGGAAACTGTTGGCCTCACACAGACCTGTGCTTGAATCTGGCTCCAATATTTACCTTCTATACGACTTTGGGCAAGTTACATAAGCAATGACACTCACTTTCTCCACCCAAAAAATGAAGATACGACATAGAGCAAAGAGCCAATCCAAGCACTAATAGTTATACACTCAGTATGGTTGCTGAATACAAGTTGTCCTTTTCCTTTCTTTAAAATAAAGTGATTACACTAATCAGTGGTTCTCAATCCAGGGTAATTCTATTCCCCTGTAGAGCATTTGTGGAGAAGGGAATGACAACCCACTCCAGTGTTCTTGCCTGGAGAATCCCATGGGCAGAGGAGCCTGGAGGGCTACAGTCCATGGGNCTTTCTTTAAAATAAAGTGATTACACTAATCAGTGGTTCTCAATCCAGGGTAATTCTATTCCCCTGTAGAGCATTTGTGGAGAAGGGAATGACAACCCACTCCAGTGTTCTTGCCTGGAGAATCCCATGGGCAGAGGAGCCTGGAGGGCTACAGTCCATGGGGTCAGAACGAGTCGGACACGACTGAGTGCCTAACTCTTGCACTCTCTTGTAGAGCATTTGATAATGTATAGGGACAGTTTTGCTGTCATAGCAGTTGAGAACATACTTGAAGCGGGGCAGTGCTAAACCTCATGCAACCCAACATAGTCTCCCATGATAAAGACCTGTTCCTACCCAAAATGCCAATAGCACTCCCTTTGAGAAACACTAAATGATGTCTGAGATCCCTTCTCAATCTAAAACTATGATTCTGACCTAAGAGAAACCACTACCACCATAAGTATGGTAGGAGAGTGAAGTCTCATACACCATGTGTAATAAAGACAATAGGAGAATTAGAGGGGCAAGTCTTATAACCTTGGGACTCATCATATAAATACAACACTTAACCTTTCTACATGTGTTTCTTCAGTAGAAAACTTAAGACACTTGTCCTGTCTGACTCAGAATCCTTGTGAGGACCAAAGGAGATGGTATATGAAAATCCTAAGTGAAGAGTCTGATTCTACACAAGGTGTTCTTAAAATATAGGATTATGATGGGCCCAATTCCCAAGTCCAGACTGCCGCCACTGCATGCCAGCTAGTCTTGATCTTCTCCTCAAGTGAAAACACAAAACTTTTTAACAAATAAAAGACATTTCTTGAGATAACTGTGGAAATTTGCATATGGAAAAGATTTTAGAGGATACTATGAAATCGTTCATTTTCTTCGATGCAGTGATGGTATTGTTATGGTAATATTTATGGAGAAGAATGTCCTTACTCTTATGAGATGTCTGCTGAAATATAGTGAATTGCTCAATGCACCCACAGCTTATTTTCATTTCGGTTCAAAACAAAAATCACACACACACACAAACATAAAGCAAATGTAACAAAATATTAACATTCTTAAACCTAAGCCAAGAATATTCAGATGCTGGTTGCACTCTGCTTTCAACTTGTATGTATAACTGAAAATTTTCCTAATAAAAAGTTGGAAAAACATTATTTGTAAGTTGTCTTTATCACTGAGACAGGGACTTATCTAGACAGGATTCAAATTTGGAGGACTTAAAACTTTACATTTGGGAATTTCATTAATAGTAGTTAAAAGGGACAAGATGATTTTGTTAAGAATACCACAGCATTGGGTTATTTTGCTGTCTTAATTTAGCTGACATTTATACTGTTTTTCTTAAGGCACAGCTTCTGGGGAAAAGTAGCAAGGACTCAAGTTTCTGTTAAATATTTGAAGATCTTTAATAAGAATTCAATATACGATCAATAAGCAGTTCAGAAATAAGGCTTTTGAAATGTGCAGCTTGCAATTATATAATATGGACTTATTATATAAAAGCTCTGCTGTGCTGCGGTTTTCTCACTTCCATTTTTTCTCTTAGATAAAATAATATAAGAATTTAACCAGCATATTTTCATCAATATACTTTTTGATGCTTCATTTTAAATTATGTGTTCATTTTAAATTACCACATCATAAACAGATACTGGCTTGAGTTTTTGTCTTGCTGCCTTTTTCAGTAAGCCTAGGAAATAAGCCTCTTGACAAAACTGCATGTTCATTGTTTTTGAAACAAAAGACTACAGCACAGCATGCTCATTGTATCCTGATGCAATTAGTACCTCAAATATTAACAAAACTTGAACTGCAGAGAATGGTGTTGAATGGCTAATTGCCCAATAGAATTATAAAACGAAATGAATACTGTTAACAAAATTACTCCAAATAGTAAGATACTAACACTTTTAAGCAATTAATAAAATACACCAAATGTACAAAAGGAAATATATGCATATGGTATAAAAAAGACAATACTGAAAATGTTTTATCTACAAAATTACATTTAATTCTTCTTATCTGACAGCAAATTTCTTTTGCATAAAACTCATTTAAATGTCTTCTTTGTTTGCTCTAAAAAAAAAAACCCTACAAAATACTTTTCACCATTTAAAAAAATCTGATGGTTTATGTCATTACTGAAAAAGAAAAAAGGAAGACTGAAAAATAATTCTTCAAACATTAATTTGGGGAGAACGCATAATCAAAGCAACATTCAACACTGAGGTTTTTCAAATCTACTAATCTTTTCATAGTTCATGGCAGCAATAAGGTTTTACATAGGAATCAGGCACAGTTAATGAGCTCATCACCAAGCAGGTGAAAGGCTATTAATACTTAAAAGTCTCATTAATGGTCAGGAAATGAGAATTTTTTTTACAAGGAATTATCTTCAAATATGTGATACTACTACACTGTCATGAATTTAAGGATATGCCTTTTGTTTCAATACATCAAAGCTTCTAGATAACAATATACTATAAATATGAAAATAATATGTGAAAGTTAGAGAATACAGATTTTGTTAAGACTTGGCTTTCAATACTGGAAAAAGAACTGATTAAATATGTAGAAAGGAATATATATGCCATCAGTACTTAATTTATTTCAGACCTTCAAATTTAACAAAACAATCTTCATTCCTCATAAATTCCTGTTTCCTGAGATCTTCCGTTTCAACAATTTCAAAGAATACTCTTCACATAATAGAGAAGAAAGAGGAAGGGAGAATAGAAAAAGAAAGAACAGCAAGAGGTTTTATAAATTATAGCTCTGAAAAGAAGAGAGGAGAAAAGCAAAGGAGAAAAGGAAAGATATAAGCATCTGAATGCAGAGTTCCAAAGAATAGCAAGAAGAGATAAGAAAGCCTTCTTCAGGAATCAATTCAAAGGAATAGAGGAAAACAACAGAACAGGAAAGACTAGAGATCTCTTCAAGAAAATTAGAGATACTAAGGGAACATTTCACGCAAAGATGGGCTCAATAAAGGACAGAAATGGTCTGGACCTAACAGAAGCAGAAGATATTAAGAAGAGGTGGCAAGAATACATGGAAGAACTGTACAGAAAAGATCTTCACGACCCAGATAATCACGATGGTGTGATCGCTCACCTAGAGCCAGACATCTTGGAATGTGAAGTCAAGTGGGCCTTAGGAAGCATCACTAC
>SJYX01007518.1:0-18414 GCA_006410675.1 Oreotragus oreotragus
TAAGGAGGTGGTTAGGAATGTGGCCTCAGGATCGGTTGGTTTGCATATGAAAGGCTTGTGGGAAGACCAGTCTTTTTATTTTTAGGAATTGGCTCAGCCTGGGAAAGGCACCCCCTCCAGGGTCCTCAAGGCCCCCCTGAGATGTCAGAATGTCAGGATACAGAAAATAAAAGGCTTGGTTAATTACCCGGAGATTTTTTTAAATAGTCAACTAATGGATTCGGCTCAGGTGCAGCCAAGCGTGGGGAGGTGCCTAGCTCAGGATGTGACACATGGTCTCATCCAGTCAACATTCATTAAATCCGAGTTGTGGTGCCAGATGGTCCAGCCATGCTCACAGTCAGACTGTGCTGGATACTGTATCAGGTGTGCACTGTTCATCTTAGAGACCAAAAAATGAGAGACTGTATGTACACTGCCCAGAGGACCCCCAGATGAAAGATAAGCCACCCAGGACAAAGACAAAACACAAGTCTCTAAAAACATCAGTGAACCCTTAAGCAGATACAACTTCAGCTTTAAGATCTGAAAATCTGTAAGGTAATTATATATTGGGGGCTTATTCACTGTGGATTTGGAAAATCAATAAGAGTCAGGAAACATGAACAAGTTAGTATTAGTCGCTCAGTCACGTCTGACTCTTTGCGACCCCATGGGCTGGGGGTCAGGTTCCTCTGTCCATGGGATTCTCCAGGCCAGAATACTGGAGTGGGTAGCCTTTCCCTTCTCTAGAGGATCTTCCCGGGGAAGGCAATGGCACCCCACCCCAGTCCTCTTGCCTGGAAAATCCAATGGACGGAGTAGCCTGGTGGGCTGCAGTCCATGGGGTCGCTAACAGTCGGACAGACTGAGCGACTTCACTTTCACTTTTCTCTTTCACGCATTGGAGAAGGAAATGACAACCCACTCCAGTATTCTTGCCTGGAGAATCCCAGGGATGGGGGAGCCTGGTGGGCTGCCGTCTATGGGGTCACACAGAGTCGGACACGACTGAAGTGACTTAGCAGCAGCAGCAGCAGCAGAGGATCTTCCTGACCCAGGGATTGAACCCCAGTCTCTGGCGTTACAGGCGGATTCTTTACCAGCTGAGCCCCCAGGTGGTTTGTCAGAGTGAAATTGGAGTTGGGAAGTCAATTTCGTGTGGGTGAGTGGTGTGCTCAGGAGTCGATCGCTAAAGGTGAGTTACTTGAAATAGTGTGAACCATCCTTTCCTTCTCAGCTGTAGGCAATATCCATCAGATGAGCAGATGATTTACATACACAGAAAAGAATGTCACTGGAGAGAGTTGAAGGCAATTAATAGGATATGTGCTGGCGACAAGTCCAGGTGTAGAATGTTTCACGTATACCTGACTGACAAGTGTCCACTTTGAGGACACTGATGGAGAAGGCAGTGAGTGGGATGGACCTGGGTTTAGATTCAAGGCATTGCTCTTAATAATGAAAACAGAGGTGTTTGAGGATGGCGTGTCTGGACCCACAGTGAAGTAGATGAGTCCTTCCTCTGGGCAGCCTCTTGACTTTTCTTTATGTGGCTAATGGTTATAATGTCTTCAGAATCCTATGACTTTTTCTTAGAATCTTGACCATGCATGTTAAGAAATAATCATGAAAACGTAAGCAGGAGGTCAGTCTCTTCATGTAAGAAGGGTAATTCCTTTGCAGTGAAAGCTGTTCAGTAGCCCTCCGCGTGCAATTCCTCCTAGTCTGTGACTTTGCACACATCATTCTTGTGTTCATGTAGGAGCTTATCTGTGTTGATGGAAGTTGCAGAAATGTGTTCACTGGAACACACAGCTGCTCTGCCTTTGTGTTTCCACACTGATGTCATAACTCTTTAGTTAAAGTAGTGATGGTAGCCGAAACGGGCCAGCAAAAGCATTTCTGCCTGGCTTACATTGCTGACCTGGATTTGACATTGGTCAGGATGGTCTTTGGGTTTACTACTCCAGTGATGCATTACCTGTCAACCTCACATGCATTTCATAATCCAAGCTTTTATGGCCTTTTAACCTGATTCCCTACATGAATTAGGTCCATGTGAAAATGGAATATTCAGTCGAATGGGATAATATGCAGAAACATGTGAGTTGGCCAAGAAATGTAACAGACAATTACATCAAGCTGAATATTGCTTTCAGGTGTTACGCAACGTCAGCGATCCTTGGGGGTCCTTGGCTTTCTGGAGCTCTTTTATGATGATTCTTAAGTGAAACCCCCTGCTGGGGGGAGACGGGACAGCCTTCCTGGAGCTGTTCTTGGTAATTATGTTCTAACTTTAACCTTTGTGAATTTGAATTGCTCTCTTCTGGGAGTGGCTGGAAAGAGGCATCTCCCTGCTGATCTCTTCAGCCCTGGAGCCTAGAAAAGTGCCTGCAAAAGGCAGGGGCTTAATGATTATTTGCTGAATTAAAAAATATCCTTTGACTGGTTGACACAGGAATTCCCATCCTTCTCTGGTACAAAGATTCTTATTGCTTATGAATAGAAATCCTCACAAAATACCTTACGATTTCATATCTAAATCATTTAGTATAAAGAACAAGGATATCAAACCTGAAATTTTAAAGAGTGGAAGTCATGAAGATAAACTCTCCTTAACAAATTAAAAAATGTATTGCGAGTGATCATTATTAAAATTCTATAATATTGGATTGTAAAATAGGAAGACTAAAAATAGTGGTATAGAAATTACAGATTTTGACTCAGATTATTTAGTGAGCTTAACACATACAAATACGAAATACAGCTTTTGAAAAAAGACTCAGTTACCTAATGAAGCTTGCTAGAACAACAGAATAATAGCTTGAAGAGAAAACAGTAAGAAAGAGAATAATTTACATTTTGGTCTTAAGCAAATACTGCGTGAGTTTCTGATAAGTGTTGAATGTTGGAGAGAAAAAAAGAAATACCATAATGATGGATACATGTCATTATGTGTGTGTCTAAACCGACAGAATGGACAGCACAGAGGGCGAACCATACTGTTAACCATTAACCATAATGGACTTTGGGTGATTATGAGGTGTCAGTGTGGGTTTTTCAGTTACTGCATGAGTTTCTGATAAGTGTTGAATGTTGGAGAGAAAAAAAGAAATACCATAATGATGGATACATGTCATTATGTGTGTGTCTAAACCGACAGAATGGACAGCACAGAGGGCGAACCATACTGTTAACCATTAACCATAATGGACTTTGGGTGATTATGAGGTGTCAGTGTGGGTTTATCAGCTATAACAAATGTCCCGACGCTGGTGGTGATGTTGACAGTGAAGGAGGCCGTGTATGTGCGGGGACAGAGAATATATGGGAAATCTCTGTACCATCCCCTCAACTTTGCTGTGAATCTAAAACTGCTCTGAAAGAATTAAGTCTTATTAATAAAAAAGGAAAAGAGAGGAAGAGGAGGAGGAATGGACAGACAGAAAGCAAAGTCATTTTTCTATCCCAAGTCTGAAGGCAGTGAAGACTTTTCTGAATATTCATGTCATCTTATAAGACAAATACATTAGAATATAGAAACTTGATAATCATTTAAATAATGAACTGTAATAAAACCATCTTAAAAGGCAGCATGACAGACCATGGCTAATGGAAGCATATCTAAAATCTGTGGGGGGTTGATACGAATATGGGATGTGTGGCCTGGTCACACATCCCAGGAGTTGAGGGAGGGAAGCAGATGTTTTGGTCCCTGTTGTACAAATGTGAGATCATTCCGTGATAGGCCCAAAGTGTAAAACATATACATTAATCACTACCACTTAAAGGTGTACTTGTGTTTTGACAAAGATCAAAGACCAGAAGTAATTGGGAAGTTGGAATTCTATATCCACTGACTGTTCATTTGTTGCACTACTGAAAAAAAAAAAAAAAAAAAAACCCTGCACAGGAAGCTCAGTTTAGTGCTCTGTGATGACCTAGATGGGTGGGAGGGAGGTCCAAGAGAGAGGGAATATATGTCTACATATAAGAGTTGACTCATTGGAAAAGACTCTGATGCTGGGAGGGCTTGGGGGCAGGAGGAGAAGGGGACGACCGAGGATGAGATGGCTGGATGGCATCACGGACTCGATGGACGTGAGTCTGAGTGAACTCCGGGAGTTGGTGATGGACAGGGAGGCCTGGTGTGCTGCGATTCATGGGGTCGCAAAGAGTTGGACACGACTGAGCGACTGAACTGACTGAACTGATAGCGTCTTCATTTGGTTGAAATCACACAACATTGTAAAATAATTGCACTCCAATTAAAAAAAAAAACACCTAAAAACCAAAAAAACAACAGAAACCATCCTTGAAACGCCACTCAATAGTAAGGGCTTTACTCAGAAACCACGGAGACAGAATTACATATCAGAATTTTCTTCTCTTGTTTTTCCAGACGATAGAAACAAATTTCACAAAAGGCTCCAGTTTGAACACTTGGAGGTATTAGTAGCACATTAGACAGTGTCTTTGCCTTAGTTGTATGCCTTAAAAGTGCATTTATCTGAAACAGTAGTTCAGGGTTTGAAATCTGCTCTCAATTCTCATCGCATGTCCACTCCAGCATTGTTTTTCTTATCTCTGTCGGAAGTGGAGGTAGAAGCTCTGTCTCTGTGAGTATTGCATGTGGCTGAACAGTGACCTTCCAGCCCATCGAAAGGATCAGAACAGGTTGGGAGGTCCCTTGAGCAGTGGCTATGTTATATCAGGTGTGTCTGGGGGATGAAAAGAGCTTCAACTCTGACTGACGTGGGCTTGCCATCCCCTTGTTATGGAGTGAGGGGGCTGTGTGGCTGATACCCAGCTAAAGGCTCTCTGTTGTCTTCCTATGCCATTTAATCCTCATACAGCCCCTGGGCGGTCAACCCTGTTACTGTCTCTGTTTTGTAGATGAGGAAACTGAACAACAGAGAGGTTAACTGTTTTGCTTTGGGTGACTTTGATAGCAAGTGAAGAGGCTGAGAGAAGAACCTGGAGCATCTGACCGGGATGCAGCACCGACTTTATGCTCCCATGGGGTTTGCTTAACACCCTTCAGACTTAGCTTCCTTGTCTGTAAATTGGGGCCATTCATTTCTATACTCAGCCAGTTGGTGGTGAGTTTGCAAGAGAATATGAATAAAGTATCAAGCACTTTATAGCCCAGTGCGCAGTGGTTACCTGTTATTATTGCTGTCTCTTCCCCTGGTGATCCAGTGGCCGGAACTCCACACTCCCAATGCAGGGTCCCAGGTTCAACGCGTGGTCAGGGAACTAGATCCCACGTGCTGCAGCTAGTTCACATGCGGCGGCTCAAAGATTCCGGTGCCTCAGTGAAGACTGAGGATTCCACGTGCTGCAGCTAAGAGGTGGTGCAGCCAAATAAAAATTGTAAACAATTTTAATAAAGTTAAAAAAAAAAACTAGCCCATCGCCATAGCAGCCACCCTCTCCTAGCTATTCACTGATACAGGTCTAACTGATGTCTAAGTCCCATCTAGAGACCTCTCTTCTCCACCTGGATGAATGTTTTCTTCCTTCTGTAGAGAGTGACTGGATGTGAGGGAAGTGGAAGAGGACGCACTTTAAAAGGGAGGGAGGCGGAGCAGCCTTAATCCTTGTGGGAACCTCACCCCCTCAGCGAGACAGTAGACTTAAATCCACTGAAAGTAACACAGAAGGCACGTTTTCACTCAGTACTCCAGTGCCAAGAACTGGGAATCTTCATCTTCATCTCTTATCCTTTGAGTCCTGTATCTGTTGTCTTCTCAAGTAAGAAGAAAACTATAGGCAACCTCTAGTGTGCTCTTGAAGCAGTAACTATATAGAAAGAGTACATTTAATTACAAGGTCTTAAGTAGTTAGTGACCGTCAACATTCTTGTAAATATATTGTAGCCAGTGAAACCTACAGTGTATTCCTCTAGACCTTAAAGAGATTCTGGTACATCCACTTTGAAGTATTTAGAAATCAATTAAGAGATACCTTTTTTTTCCTTACAAGTCCAATGTCATGTTTATAGAACGCCTCATTTATATATTTGTAATACATTTTAACTTATTTACCATACGCTGCAGCTTCCCAAGTGGCACTAGTGGTAAAGAATCTGCCTGCCAGTCTAGGAGATACAAGAGACTCGGGTTTGATCCCTGGGTCAGGAAGATCCCCTGGAGTAGGAAATGGCACCACACTCTGGTATCCTTGCCTGGAAAATTCCATGGACAGAGGAGCCTGGTGGGCTGCAGTCCATAGGGCCACAAAGAGTCAGACACGACTGAGAGAAACTGAGCCCAAAATACATTAAGTATATTTTTAATGTTAGCGTGTTTTATTATGCAAGCAATATATTCAGTGGGCTTCCCTGGTGGCCTGGATGGTAAAGAATCTACCTGCAATGTCAGAGACTCTGGTTCGATCCCTAGGTCAGGATGATCCCCTGGAGAAGGGAATGGCTACCCACTCCAGTATTCTTGTCTGGAGTGTTCCCTGGATAGTGTTGAAAATTTTAAAGATTTAGTTAAGCAAATAGAAGAATATAAAAACCATCCATAATTTCACCTCCTAAATATCATCACTGTTTGCATTTTTGCATATTTTCTCCCAGATTTTTTTCATGTATAGATGTATTGTGTACAAGATTGAATCATTTAATATACTGTTTTATAAGCTGCTTTTTTCACATAGCACAGTTTATCCCAAATCTCTCACCATGACAGTAAACCATTATGTAGATTTATTAGACAAATGTCAACAGACCTTAGCCCTTGTATTTATTTCAGGACGCTAGAAAGGCCTCCACTTAGCCCAGAGGCTGAGGACGTTGTCCAGCTCTATATAAAACATGCTGTCTGCCTGGTGGAGCTTTTAAGTCCCCAAGCTGGGCCTCACTTGCACAGTGTGAGGTCTACATCTGCACTCCTACCTCTGCCCAGTACCCTTCTCATCCTGAGGCCCCTGCTGTTTATCTCCTGAAGATTCTCAGTGTCACCCTGGCGTTTCTGACATGGAACTGCAAATGAGCTTTTTCTGCCTCTCGTCTTCTGACGGGTGAAGGTCAGGAGATACACAGCCCTGCCAACTGGCTTCTTAAAACCAGGACCATCTGCTGATAAAAACCTGCCATTCAGAATGCTGACTCCCTCCCCATTTCTACAGCTGACTGTCAATTACTGCTTCCCCTGGGAGCCAAGATCCCCAAGATCATTAAAACCCACAGTGGAAAACCAAACTTCACGAGAGTTTAAAATCTCCTCCTTGTCCATCTTTCAACTAGAGCTGCTCACAAATGCACTGATTTGAGTTTCTTCTCCTTTTATCCCCTTGATTCAGAGCCTAATGAGCAATGAGGTAGCCAAAATGTGGTTATCAGACAGACGAGCAAGCAGCCTGTCTTTATGATCCTACAGTTTGAGTGTATGTCTCTGAAACCTCTCCTGCCTTCACTGTGAAGGGTACTAAGCAAGGTGCTTTATAAGTTGCTTTTTGCTACCTAGGTTTTCCAAAAACCCATCAGAGCTCTTCACATTAAGTTCTAAGCAATTGATATTCTTTTCTTTTTTAAACACTATTTCCTCTGTTTCAGTCTGCCATCTAATTTCCAACCTTCTGCAAAAAAAACAACAACAACTATATACACACACAAGTCTATGTGTATTTCTGTGTATGTATATTCATACAAATACACTTTAAAAAAAATGAATCATCTGTACCATCTTTCTAGATTCCACATACATGCGCTCATATAGAATGTTTGTTTTTCTCTTTCTGACTTACTTCACTGTATATGACAGACTCCACGTCTCTACAAATGACCCAGTTTCATTCCTTTTTTATAGCTAATATTCCATTGTATGTTGTATATATCTACATCTTCTTTATCTGTTCCTCTGTCAGTGGATACTTAGGTTGCCTCCACGTTCTGGGCTATTGTAAATTGTGCTGCAGTGAACGCTGGGATGCATGTATCTTTTTGAATTATGGTTTTCTCAGGATATATGGCCAGAAGGAGTAGAGATGCAGAGGTGGGAAACAGACGTGTGGCCGGGGGGGTGGGGGGCGGAGAGGAGAGGATGAGCAGGGAGATTGGGATGGACGTGTGTGCATTGCCATGTGTCAAACAGATAGCAGTGGGGACCTGCCCGTGTGGCACAGGGACCTCAGCTCGGTGCTCTGTGGTGACCTAGAGGGGTGGGATGGGGGAGGGATTGGGAGGGAGGTCCAGGAGGGAGGGGATATAGGTATACACACAGCTGATTGACTTCGTTGTACTGAAGAAACTAACTCAGCATTGTAAAGAAACTATACCCCAATTAAAAAAAAAAAAAAGAATCAGAGTCACCATTCTCTACCCATGCATGTTTTTGTTCATACACCTTCTCCACCGAGGAGCGCTGAGCCTTGACATCGCTGGGCATTCAACACGCCTGTGTGCGTGCACATCCATCCTTTCCTCCTCGGCTAGCGTGGGGCGGCTGCTTGTCCTGTGTGCTCCTCTCTCCCCCAGCCTCAAGCCTGCCTTTAGTCCTGACCTAGCTCTTATCCCCCTTCTTTCGTGCTGGTCAATGCTCTGACATTCTCGTCCTCTCAGGGAAGACGTGATACATCCGAAACAACAAACTTTAGGACCACGGTATTCTCTGCAGCCATCACAACCATTAACATTTCCTGAAACAACACTCCCTGTTTAAAAGATTTGGGGGTTTTGGTTTCTGTTTTTTCTTAAAGGAAGCCTTTCTGTGCACTGGCTTTCATGGCACTCTGTGGCTGGAAAGGGCTACTGCCCTCCGGTTACGTCATAGATACTGAGAAGGGCCATTTCAACTAAGGCACATCCAGCACTTAGTTCTGAGCATTCTAACTGTCTTGCTGTATAAGTGGCTTATTCCTCAGCAACAGTAGTGATTCAAGCCCCATGGGACCACTCCGGCCTATTTGAATAAGCTATCAATAACATTAAAAGCCTTCCCAGACATCAACATTTGCCAGCATTTACAGGCCAATGCAAATGAGATGAGTGGCTTTTGGACGTTTTCAGTTTCTCCCCAGTGTTTGTTAAACAGTCAAGGTATTTCTGATAACAGAAATGGCCATAGGACACGAACACCTTCTAGTATGTGCTTTTAATTGTATGTTTGCTGAAACTGTCAGACTCGATTTCTTGTTGGATCATGTCCTTAGCCCCGGAGAGGAATCCTGGAAGTGCTGAAAAGAATTCTATGTGAATTACCCCTATTTAGAAGAAGACCAGTCAGAGCTGGCATAGCGGCCTAAGCTTTCAGCCAGGGCTGAGTGTGAGGACTGCCAATTAGGAGGCAGGAAGAGGGGCCCAGATCTATGCCCCCTCCTCTCCTTTCCCACTCAACAGAGCGCCCCAGGCCCACTGACCCAGCCAGGCGCCAAGTCTGCTGGACCCCAGACTAGAATCTGAGCAACACAATCCAAAGTTAGCAAGGAGCCTGGGGAGGTGGCCATGGCGTGACTAACTTCATTTGCGTCCTGGATGAATTTCAAGATGACGATGACCTCTCTCTCGAAAATGTGTTTTTCACACAAATACCTTCTGTTTTCTTTTTTTGGAAAGAGTCCACTGCTTCGATCAAGTTCTTCAATCTTAGAGGAATCCATGGCTACAAAGTGCTTAAGTTCCATGGTTCTAGCTTTTCTCTCCTGTTGAAAATAGCCTCCCCTTTGCTGACTCCTAAGTTTTATTCAAGTCCTGAAAGGAAAGAAGTTTGAGGTGTTCTAAATCTCTTGAGTTAAGCTACAGGGGTTTAGGGGGCATTTTAAACCCAAACCCTTACCTTCCTGAGCCCAAGAAATCACAGAATCAGAATGCTCTGATGAGGTTTAATAGTGTGTGTGAGAGGGGTGACACTGTCCACTCCCAACATGAGCTGAGGACTGTGGGGAGATTTGGACCATATAGTGGAAGTGGGCAAAGTGGTTCAATCCGATTCTGCAAAAGAACCTTTATTATTTTTGCTAAAATGGACGTAAAGTCCTATAACTTTGTGTGTAGTCCCAAACAGGCCCAAATACACTTTTAGCAATTCTGAGTTCTAAAATACACCGTACTGAAAGTAATTTACATGACCTTTTGGATCAGAAGTATAGTGAGAATTGATTATATTCATTTGGCTTTTCACCTATGATATAATTTCCTCAGGAGTATTGGTAATATTGGTCAATACAGAAAGAATGGGTGCCTGAATGACATATATAAATTAAACAGCCTCTTTTTTAAAACATGACTGATCTGAAATAACACAAACAAGAATACCACCAAGTCATAACCAAGTCCTTTTCATACGGGATTAGGTTTTGAGAGTTTAAGGGCTGACCTTTATTGTCACACATGGTGATGAACTGACCAAATATACATACAGGAAGAAGTAAAGATATTAAATTTTTATTTTTAAAAGATTGCTGTTTACATCTGGGCTTCACTGGTGACTCAGTGGTAGAGAATCTGACTGCCAGTGCAGGAGACCATGGGTTCAAGCCTTGACCCAGTAAGATCCCACGTGCTGCAGAGCAGCTAAGCCCGTGTGCCACAACTGCTGCGCCTGTGCTCTAGAACCTGGGAGCTGTTCAAGCCTTGACCCGGTAAGATCCCATGCGCCGCAGAGCCCCTAAGCCCGTGTGCCACAATTACTGCGCCTGCGCCTGCGCTCTAGAGCCTGGGAGCTGTTCAAGCCTTGACCCCGTAAGATCCCACGCGCCGCAGAGCAGCTAAGCCCGTGTGCCACAACTGCTGCGCCTGCGCTCTAGAGCCTGGGATCTGCAACTGTGGAGCCCACGTGCTGAAGCTGTGGAAACCCGTGAGCCCTAGACCCCGTGCACGGCGACAAGAGAAGCCACCACAATGAGAAGCTCAGCTCTCCCCAAGCAGCAATGAAGACCGAGCACAGCCAAAACCATGTGAATAAACAAAACTGTTTTTAAAAGCTTGCTAATAATATCTTCAGATCAACATCATTATCAGTATGGTAGAAAAGGCTAAAGTTTATTTTCGAGGGGAGAGTTTAAGTAACTTTTATTTGGCCAATGTGACTAGCTAAATTCCCTCTGGTATTCTTTTTAAATACTGGATCTACTTATGAGTTTTATCTGTGAACTTAAGTGGAGTTTCTGGATTTTCCTGGATGGATTTACTTATTTGCAATACTTTGCAAGGTGGTCTCTATTTTACTTGAAAGCCCATTAAATAAGAGGATATGCTTGACTGAAAGGAGAGCTTGAGGATTAACCAGCCAAAGCAGAAGAAAGCAATGACTGAGTGAAGTTAATCTGATTGTCCCAGAGTTGATCCTAAACCATTATTGCCTAAGCCTTGGTGGAGCCCTCTGTTTACAAGGAGGACACTGCCTGTGGCATCAGCAGGAGCTTAGTGAGCTGTTTGGAGGGCTTATGCAAAGTCAATCACTCAAGATTTCACAAGCACAACAAAGCCTCACTTATCTGTTGTTACAGGGCTTTGCTGACAAAGGTCCATATAGTTAAAGCTACAGTTTTTCCAGTAGTCAGGTACAGATGTGAGAGTTGGATCGTAAAGAAGGCTGAGTGCCGACTGATGCTTTCCAACGGTGATGCTGGAGAAGCTTGTTGAGAGTCCCTTGGACAGCATGGGAATCAGACCAGTCAATCCTAAAGGAAATCAACCCTGGATATTTATTGGAAGGACTATGCTGAAGCTGAAGCTCCAATACTTTGGCCACCTGATGGGAAGAGCCAACTCACTGGAAAAAAACCCTGATGCTGGGGAAGATTGAGGGCAAGAGGAGAAGGGGACGACAGAGAATGACAGTAGGATAGCATCGTCAACTCAATGGACATGAGTCTGAGCAAACTCCAGGAAATAGTGAAGGACAGGGAAGCCTGGTGTGCTGCAGTCCATGGGGTCCCTAAGAATTGAACATGACTGAGCTACTAAACAACAGTAACAGGGCTTCCCAGGTGGCTCACTGGTAAAGAATCTGCCTGCCAGTGCAAGAAATGTGGGTTCCATCCCTGGGTCTGGAAGATCCACTGAAGGAGGAGATGGCTACCCACTCAAGTATTCTTGCTTGGAGAATCCCATGGACAGAGGAGCCTGGCGGGCTACAGTCCATGGAGTCAGAAAGAGTCAGATGCAGCTGAGCACGCACACACAGGGCAGTGCATTCCAGATATGTTAGTTTTTCACATAACATAAGCGAACTTTTCTGGGAATCTATTAATGAAAGGAAGACACTGTCTTCCGAAACAGTGTTGAAGTTAACTTGCCCTTTTCTGGATGTCTTGGGCGTGGATGTACCTCGTGCAGCTGTAAAACTAGAAATGTGAGGTCATTTGTCCATTAAGCCAAGTTACTCTGGATGGCTGTGCTTTCTTCCCTGCCCTGATTTTGTTGTGGACCCATTTCCTCCACAGATCCTTAGGGAGGAAATGATCTTCCCATTCCTGTTGGAGTATTTAATGTACATGTGTTACCTGGATGGCTCCACACCTTTCTTATGCTAGAGAGAGCACTTTGCAAGTTCTGTTCTTTTAAAAATAGAGAGGGACTTCGCTGTCAGCCCAGTGGTTAAGACTCCTAGCTCCCAATGCAGGGGACCTGGGTTTGATCCCTGGTCAGGGAATTAGGTCCTGTATGCCTCAACGAAGATCTCATGTGTGGCAACTAAGAGCCCGAGCGGCCAAATAAATAGATAAAATACTAAGAGAGTTAGTGCTGACAACATGTAGTTCAGGGTAATGAAACTCATTGGCTTCAATTATTTTCACAATGGATTTGGGTTAAAGAATAGCTTCTAGTTCATTATTGTGACATTGGTAAACTTCTGAAATGGACCTTTCAATTTAAAAATTTTGAGCTTTTTAGAAACTGTAAGAGCAAAGCCCTGTGTCTAGCTTCGTCTGAAGTCAGTCTCCTAATTCTACCTTGACCAGAAATTTTGGCTTAATTTATGTTGTATGTGTTGTAAGGGCTTCCCGGTGGTGCTAGTGGTAAAGAACCCGTCTGCCAATGCAGGAAACTTAAGAGATGCAAGTTTGATCCCTGGGTCAGGAAGATCACCTGGAGAAGGAAATGGTAACCCACCCCAGTATTCTTGACTGGAGAATCCCATGGACAGAGGAGCCCTGGTGGGCTACAGTCCATGGGGTCACAAAGAGTTAGACTCGGCGGACGTGACCTCACACGCATGTGATTACATGTTGTAGGGTAAATAACACAAGTGATAAAATAATGCAAATGATAAGGACCTAAGGGGAAAGTAAATGGGAGTTTTGAAGAGCTCACATCATCACTATGCATGACTGTGTAACTTTTTAGTAAGTATGAAGTGAGAAGTGAAGTGAGTGAGAGTCGCTCAGTCATGTCCAACTCTTTGCAACCCCATGGGATATACAGTCCATGGAATTCTCCAGGCCAGAATACTGGAGTGGGTAGCCTTTCCCTTCTCTAGGGGATCTTCCCAACCCAGGGATCAGACCCAGGACTCACGAATTTCAGACGGATTCTCTACCAGCTGAGCCACAAAGGAAGCCCAAGAATACTGGAGTGGATAGCCTTTCCCTTCTCCAGGGGATCTTCCCAACCTAGGAATCGAACTAGGGTCTCCTGCATTGCAGGTGGATTCTTTACCAACTGAGCTATTAGGGAAGCCTTTAGTAAGTATAGAGAGATTTCAGTAGAGTTGTGTTTCTCTCAGATTTAAGTTATTGGCTGCACAGTAAATGGCTTGATGACTTGGCTTCTGTGTAGGCTGCTGCTGCTGCTGCTAAGTCGCTTCATTCGTGTCCGACTCTGTGCGACCCCAGAGACAGTAGCCCACCAGGCTCCCCCGGCCCTGGGATTCTCCAGGCAAGAACACTGGAGTGGGTTGCCATTTCCTTCTCCAATGCGTGAAAGTGAAGTCACTCAGTCGTGTCTGACTCCTAGTGACCCCATGGACTGCAGCCTGCCAGGCTCCTCCATCAGTCAAGAGTACTGGAGTGGAGTGCCATTGCCGTCTCCGGGTTTCTGTGTGTATAACCCTACAAGAGAATCTTTTCCAGTACATGCTTAACAATCAAAAAGTAAATTTTATTTATTTTCAGTGAATTAATTCTTTCGTGGAATGGAGACAGTATCTTCATATTTCATATGCCTCTTCCAATATGTATTTATTTCACAATGCTTTTTTTCAGCATTTTGAGTAGATACATTGAGATAGTAGATGTAAACATGTACAGTTTGCTTGCTTTAAACGTCTATATAGTCGTGGTGGTGGTGGCTGTTAATAGCATAACGAGATGCTATGGAATTAGGCAGAAACACACTTGTTATATAGAAAAGTCTGGTTACTACAGCAGCTTCTCCTTTTGTCCTGGAGCAGCATTTAATTTTTTTTTTCCCTTTAAGTTCCAGACTAGAGTTCTTTACAGTCTTTTTTTTTTTTTTTCTTCACAAATGCCAGTTGCCTGGAGATATGGCAGCTGATCAACACAACTGATTACTCTGCAAGTGTAAACCAGATCATTTAGGCCTCCAAGCCATCCGGGACCAGAAGTACTTAGTTGCTTTTCTTCATTAGTGAAATTCACGGGATGGTTCTATCAATACATCGTCCCTTTACACATTAGGTTTGAAAATCAGACCCTCATCACAACGCCATTGGCTTCCTTGGTGGCTCAGCAGGAAAGAACCCACATGCCAATGTAGGAGACACAGGGTTTGATCCCTGGGTCAGGAAAATCCCCTAGAGAAGGAAACGGCAACCTATTCCAGTATTCTTGCCCAGCAAATCCCAGGGACAAAGAAGCCTTGTGGGTTACAGTCCATGGGGTCACAAAGTCAGACACGACATAGCGACTAAACAGCAACACAGTGCCATTTAGCTGGTCTGGGTGGGAGCCTGCGTATCTAGGTGAGCCACTTAGGTGAAGTGAGAAGTCAGTAGGTCAGAGCGAGAACGTGAGTTATGGGAGCACTCCAGCAGCATCATTATTATTGGTCAGGGAAAGGCACTAAGGTCACTTTATCTGCTGAAGTGGTAGGGGATGGTGATTTCATTGCATATGGCTTTTGATTAGAATGTCATAATGAGATTGGCAGTGACGGGGAGATGAATCTCAGAGAACAAGTTTGGACTGTGTGTAGGTATGTTTAAGTAGCATCCTAATGACTCTGAGAAATTACCTGAGGAAGATGTAATCAGCCAGACCACACTGGCTTATCAACATTGGGCCATGTTCTGCATTTCTAATTTGATTACCTGGAAACTAGTATCATTAAACTAAAAGACATCTGTGTTGTATGTCTTGATGGCGGGGGTAGTGGGGAGGGACCAAAGAAAGATTAATGATCCTTTAGGAAATGCTCTGACTCTGTGCCGGAAATTATCTCTTCTCACAAATTTTGCATTCCAGCCTAAAACAGCCCTGTCCATGCTCTGTAATTAGAAATATAATAAATAGTCAAACCCAGGCACTAGGAAAAATGTCAGATTTATTTTCTCCACCCCTACTTGTCCTATATTTGTTTGGTTTATTGTTCTCTTGGTCAGTGAAGAAATTTTATTTATACATGAGTGGCAGAGAGCATAAAAGTAAATGATTCAACAAATTTACCATTTGGAGTATATTCTATTTTTACAGTAATTAACCATATTTGGGGACATAAAGTACAGGAAGGCTTCACTATAGTATTTGCACGATAACTTTTCTCTCCACAGAAATGTGTTGCATTTTAAACCCATATGACAAGCAAATACTTCTATCCTAAATGTCTGAAAGAAAGATATCTAGTATGATTTCCTGTGCACAAAGATGTGGATTACAAGGCTTTCAAGAGCTGTAAAATTGGTTTTCTGTTTAGACCTACCACATATCTAAGGTATTTAGAAATTAACTGGTGCAAAATAATGTACTATTTCCTAGAAACAATTTTAAAATACCGTAGCCTATCATCTCTCTTTCCGGGGAAGGCAATGGCACCCCACCCCAGTACTCTTGCCTGGAAAATCCAATGGACGGAGTAGCCTGGTGGGCTGCAGTCCATGGGGTCGCTAACAGTCGGACAGACTGAGCGACTTCACTTTCACTTTTCTCTTTCACGCATTGGAGAAGGAAATGACAACCCACTCCAGTATTCTTGCCTGGAGAATCCCAGGGATGGGGGAGCCTGTTGGGCTGCCGTCTATGGGGTCACACAGAGTCGGACACGACTGAAGTGATTTAGCAGTAGCAGCAGCATCATCTCTTTCAAATAATCTTTACTGGGGACATTCACACGAGCATCTTGTGGCCTGGTGCATGAACTTGCTGTTACAGCGTTGGGGACCACTGCTTTCTCAGATTTTACACTGGATCAAAGACAGTCTTTATGCTGATAGATGATACTAGAGGAGTGTCAGTTTCCCTGGACACTCTCAGAAGCTACTCCCATCCTAGAGTCCACTCACCAGATAGGCCCAGAAATCATCTGCTCAGACCAGAGACATCAGATGGGTGTCCTTGTCTGAGGAGGCGAAGATGGTGCAAGAAAAATGCAGGACAAAATTCCAGTTTATAAATAACTCAAAGGCCATTGAAAAGAGGAGATGAACATAAGAGAAACAAGGAACCAACTAAACTATGGAAAATTCAGTACTCCATTGTGTGAGGTTCAAAGTTCTTTTCTTAGAGAACCAATCAGAAGGGAAAGGAAGCCCTGAAGCAGGGCTGATTTTGTTAGACATACAAAAGGTCAGAGCTTTCCAGGTGGTTTTGATATGATGTAGGACCAGAGCTTGTGGCTCAGGGGTTAAAAGAATACACCCTCCGATGCAGGAGATAAGCGTTTGACCCCTGGTATCCCCTGGAGGAGGGCGTGGCAACACACTGCAGTATTCTTGCCTGGAGAATCCCGTGGACAGAGGAGCCGGGGGGGCTCCACAGGATCACAGAGTCGGACCCAACTAAAGTGACTGAACGCAGGCACAGGACCAGAGCTTGGTACCTCTTAGTACCGACTCTTGGTTTTCATGGCTGCTGCTGGGACAGACATCCTAATCCTGAACCACGCTCGTTGTGTACTTGCCCCTGTCGCAGTTGAGAAAAGGCTGTTTGGCATCAGTGGAGAAGCTGTGCTTCCTCCGAGGTGGAGATGAGTCTCCTGTGTATAACGGGAGACCCCTTGACTGCAAACCACATGACAGGCAAAGAGTTTGTCCATAATCTCCTAGGGAGCTGTGGGGAGGAAGAGAGAAACCTAGCTCATTTGCGTCTCATCCTGCCCAGGAAAATTTTTGCTTTATAACGGGAGACCCCTTGACTGCAAACCACATGACAGGCAAAGAGTTTGTCCATAATCTCCTAGGGAGTTGTGGGGAGGAAGAGAGAAACCTAGCTCATTTGCGTCTCATCCTGCCCAGGAAAATTTTTGCTAATTAGTAGCTCTGCTTGTTTTTGTAAACTGTGGGTAGAGCCCTTAATGGGAGAGCCAGTCTTTTTTAAGAAAGGAAGCTTTGATTTTATTATTTTTAGCTGCTCTCTAGTTGCCATGCCCTGGCTTCTCGTCGCAGTGGCTTCAGTAGTCGTGGTGCACGGGCCTAGTTGCCACTGGGCTTGTGGAATCGTCCCCGACCAGAGATAGAACCTGGGTCCCCTGTGTTGGCGAGTGGGTTTCTTAAGCAGCAGACAACCAGGGGAGCCAGGAAAGATATTCTTGTAACAAAACTCTAAGTGTCCGTTCCAGTGTTGTTGACTTTAGGTACAGTGTTTTACAGAAGATCTTTAGAACGTATTTATCTCTCTTAACTGAACTGTTAATGTCAGTTGACGAGTAACTTCCCATCTTTCCAATCTTTGATTCTAGGAATTTGTTTCATTAGATAGCTCGTGTCTCTGGAATCATGCAGTATTTATTCTTCTGTGATTAGCTTATTTCATTGAGCATAATATCCTCAAGGTTCATCCATGTTGTCACATGTTGCAAAATTCCCTTCTTCTTAAAAGGTGAATAGTCTTCCATTGTCTGTATCTGCCACATGTCCTTCATTCATTTATCTGGACCGCTTACATTGTTTCCACATTTGGCTACTGGGAGCAGTGATACAATGAACAAGGGAGTGCCAATTTATCTTTAAGATTCTGATTTCAGTTATTTTGGTAAATACCCAGAAGTGGGATTGCTGAATCTTAAGGTAGTTTTATGTTTAATTTTTTGCGAAAGCTCCATACTGTTTTCTGTAGCAGTTGTACCATTTTGTGTTCCCACCAACAGAATGCAAGGGTTCCACCTTCTCCACATCCTTGCCAGCACATCTTGTTTCTTGCTTGTTTGCTTTTCCGTATGTAATAACCATCCTGACAGGCGCAACGTGATGTCTCATTGTGATTTTGATTTGCATTTCCCTGATGATTAGCAACACTGGACATTTTTAATGTATGGCTCCACCATCAGTATGTCGTCTTTGGAAAAATCTCTATTCATGTCCGTAG
>SJYX01007518.1:25416-57001 GCA_006410675.1 Oreotragus oreotragus
AAGGAGCAGAGAAGGTAATTGAGCTATTTCAAGGCTGTCATCAATATATTTTTCAGATAGTATCATAGAAAGTCTATAAAGCCCTATTACTTTTATTTAGTATTTGAGCAGTTTTCTTCATCATCCACAGTGACACATTTATTTGGTGCGGGGGGTGTTAAGGGAATCATTTTGTTTTAAAGAATCATCATTTTTATGTAAAGTATGTAAAACAGGAAGCAACATAGGGACATAGACTCCGGAACCAGATTGCTTGGGTTCTGTGACCAAGAGCTGGTGCTTTACCTTGTCTCTGCTTCACTTCTTCGTCCATAAATGGAGGAAAAGAGCAGTGTCTGTATTAAGGAGGATTAAATGAGTTAATCTTTATAAATCGGGCAAGTTAGGAAGTGCTCCTGAAGTGTTTGCTGTTTCTCATGGCACCTAGTCAACCTCGGACCTAAAAGATCAATGCTGACCTGGGGATGAAAGAGCAGCCTCCAGCATCAAAAGAATGCAGCTGGGTAGATCAAGTTCCTGGAAGGGTAGACAGGACACAGGATGCAAAATGCCACTTTGGTGATGGGGGAGTGGGAGCTGGGGTAGACAGTGAGCGCGAAAACTCACTTTTCCTAAACAAATAATATTTGCCCACAGTCTAAACAAAGTCCAGATGTTGACATTTGTTTTGGATTTTCCCCTTGGCCAAGCAGCCTAATTCCTGGCTTCTCCCTTCCTTACCACCTCGCCCTAAGCTTTTTGTTGCCATTTCTGTAGTCTGGCTTTTCTCTAAGCGTTCAGTCTCAATGGAGCAGTTGAAGGGTTACCGTTGGGATTCAGGAGCGATGGATCACACAGGACTCCAGGTGGGGATCTCTCAGTGCTGATCCGTATGCCTGTGGTTGGTTGGCCCATTTACCAGAGGTAGAGAGAGGGATTACTGCTTTGGTTTACAGGCCTTCTTACCTCCCCTTCCCAAGCCAGCTGCTCAACTTGCAAAATGCTTCAAATATCCTCTAATCATACTTGATATATAGTATAAATCTTCTAAAGTACGTTTCACCTGTGAAAAATGTAACCTGCATGGTTCTGATATCCCTAATAGTTTGTCACACTGTGTATTTACTCATAAAGTCAGTATTACAGAAGGAAAATTGGGCATTTGGGTCCAGGGTTGAGAGTGAGGGAACCATTTCAGGAACGTAGAAGTCTTATTCGTTAAGCGCTTGGTAAACCCAGCTGTGAGGATCCAAATATGAATCAGACACTCACAGGGCTTGAACGTGGATGGGGAAACAGATGCAATTACAAGTGTTAGGAACACTCTAGTAGAAACACAGACATGTTTCAGTGGTGGCTCAAAGCAGGGCATGGTCAGTTAACGCTTTGGTGCTATCAGGGACCTCATGTTAGCATGTTACTATCTGGAGCACCAGCACATGTTAACCAAGGACCTTCTGCAGGTGGAGCACCACACCCAAGAGCTGTGCTGTCCACCAAGGTAGGACAGTGAGGAGGTAGATCAGGAAGCTGCCCAACTCGCCACATCTAGCCCAGCCCTCTATATACGTGAGGGCTGAACTGAGGTCATGTCCCATGTCCCACATCTATACACCATTCCTGTTCCTATAGGGATGGCTTAGAAGCTATCTGCCTGTCTGTGAAGGTTGAGAATATGTTTATCTTATATAAAATATGCAGGAGGTGATGAAGCAAGCAAATGAAAGGTAAATCCCTACCCAAATGGTCATTCAGCAAAGCAAAAACTTGATGCAGATGTAACCCCAGAAAGTTAAAAATGGTAAAGAATAGGAAGAGAAGCTTTCGGAAGGAGTATGACTTTGAATAGATGATTCACGAGCAAAGAATAAATGCTTTGTTCACCTTGACCCTAAAAATGAGAAGGTTAATTGAATGCAAAAGGAGGAACATTATGATAAAGAATTCAAGTGACTGAATGAAATGAAAAATGATTTATTAGGTGATGGAGATTCAGCGGGAAGCTCAACCTCCCATCTGGGGGAAAAAGGGAGACATTAACCTTCTATGTGACCCTCCAGAGCTCAGTAATAATAATGTTGAAGGAGAAGTGAGGGGAGCCTTGGTGAGAAAAATCAGGAGAGTTAGTCATGCACCGAAGAGATGTTTCCAGGTGGGGATCAGGAAACCAAGATGATTAAATCAATGAAGAATTATTGTGTGCAACATGATCAAAGTAATGAAAAGACCCGTCTTCTCAAACTGTATATGAGCAAGGAAATCCCAGGATGGCAGTGGCAGAGGTACATACGGGGGACAAAATGGTGCCGGGAGTTCAGGAACCAAGAAATAAAACAATAACAATAACAGCACCCCCGTAACCTGTAGATCCTCAATGTAACACCTCAGAATAAACTAGAAGGCATCACAGTGCTCTCTCCAAGCCACACCAGGTATCTGTGTTTGCCCAGCCACCTGTCTCCTGAATTGGGAACATTGCCAGATATAAAAACAAACAAGATGAAAGAAAGAACAAAGCAACACACTAAGACCCTGATGCTGGGAAAGACAGAGCAGGAGGAGAAGGGGGCGACAGAGGATGAGATGGTTGGGTGGCATCATTGCCTCCGTGGACAGGAGTTTGAGCAAACTCCAGGAGACAGTGAAAGTTAGAGAAGCCTGGTGTGCTGCAGTCCATGGGGTCGCAAAGAATTGGACACCACTGAGCGACTGAACAACAACAAAAGATTCAACCACACGAGCCTGATGACTTCAAACTTGAATTGGAAAGGGCAGCAATGTCGTAAGTGAGAGAGGAAAAGGAGGTGATTACCAGGACACAGACAGATCTTAAGCAGACAGAGTCCCCGAATTCTGATCTGATCGCTGTTCCCACCTGGCTTTGTGGTTCTGGTGAGGGGGTTTCTCAGTGTGTGTGTGTGTGTGTTTTTCCTTGCCTGTAAAACAAGAGTCTTGGAATAAATGAACTCTAAGATCCTGACTGCACTTAAATATTTCCATAAGGATATAGAGAATATAAAGTGAATTCAGTTCTCATGACAAGTTCAGAGTGAATTCACTACTCAGGATGTAAGAATGAAGTTACTATCCAGTTGGTCATTTACTTATTTTCCTTCTTTTTTTAGTTTGCCAGTTCTTGATCTATCTAGGTTCACACTCAGAAAACTTGTTCCACCCGCTTCCTCAGAAGCTTCCTAGAATATCACAATGTCTTCAAAGGACTTCTCTCCCAATTTCAGTAAAAATGGGCATATTTTGCACCATTAAAGGCCATAATGTCCAAAGTTTGTCCATATTCTGCCAATTTTGGTTCTGCTGAGCTCCTTCTAGAGATGTCAGGGCCCCTGGCTTACTTGGTTTTGTGGGTGGATACTACCTTTTGGGGAATATAGTAGCCAAGGGATTTAAATCATGTCTGTTTAAAGTTGCATTGTAGGGACCTCCCTGGTGGTCCAGTGGCTAAGACTCCTTGCTCCCAGTGCAGGGGGCCTGGGCTCCATCCCTGGTCAGAGAACTAGATCCCATATGCCCCAACTAAGAGTTTGCATGCTGCAGTGGAGATCGAAGATCCTGTGTGCTGCAGTGAAGACTTCGTGCAGCCAGATAAATAAATAAATAAATAACTGGGAAAAAGCTCTGTTGTGTGGGTTAGGGGGAATGGGGGGAGTTGGCCCAAGGGTACAAAGCTCCAATTATAAGATAAGCACGTGCTGGGAGTGTAATGTACAGCATGGTGACTAGAGTTAACAATAGTATATTATATCCTTACTAAGAGAGTAGATCTTAAATTCTCATCACAAAGGGAAAGAATGTGTGAAGTGACAGACGTTAACCAAACCAATCATGGTGATCATTTTGTAATAGATACTTATATCAAATCATCCCGCTACACATGGTAACCTCGCCTAGTGTTAAATGTCAGTTATGTCTCAGTAAAGCTGAGGGGAAGTCAAGTTGCATTGTGCAGTTGGACATTGCTTGGTAGCTTCAGTTATAGCCTGCGTGGATGCCAAGTCACTTCAGTCGTGTCCGACTCTTTGCAACTGTAACAATCACAGCCTGCCAGGCTCCTCTGTCCATGGGATTCTCCAGGCAAGAGTGCTGGAGTGGGTTGCCTTGCCCACTCCAGGGTATCTTCGCGACCCCGGGGTGAAGCCCGCATCTTGTATGACTCCTCCACTTCCTGCACTGGCAGGTGGGCTCTTTACCACCAGTGCTCCGTGGGGAGCCCCATCAGTTGCAGTGGTAAGCGTCAAGTGAAGAGTGAGGCACATGCATCTCATGCCTTCTGCAGAGTCCAGAGCCTTTTCTCTTCAGTGTAAATGGGCAGTAACACACCTAATAAAGCCAAGGCATAGAATGGTCATTTCAGCCCACCACTTTAATGGGGCATTGCTCTGACTTTCATCCCTTGGGTGCTAACGTGATCCTAAACACTCAGGAAAGTGGGACCCCTCTTTTTTCTGTAGGTTCAGAAAGAAAGAAGTTACTTAAGAATGTTTCCATGGCTTCCATGAAAATGCACCTTCAGTAGGATTGAACCAGAGGCTCTGCAGGGACTTCCCCAGTAGTCCAGTGGTTAAGACTCCGCACTCCCAATGGAGGGGGCTCTGGGTTCGATCCCTGGTCAGGGAGCTAGATCCCACATGCCACAACTCAGAGTTTGCACGCTGCAGCTGAAGATCCCATGTGCCACAGTGCAGCCAAATACATATTAACAAAAGAAAAAGAGTCTTGCAGCCAGAAGGGGCAAATCAATGAGAGTGGAGTTAGAGAAAGGTACTGAAAGCCAAGGGTCAGATGACAAGACTAAGCCACCCAGGGGAAAGTCCTGCTAAGTTTTAGACAACAATCTTGGTCAAGTTACACTTGAGTTACCAATGGGCTGCCACATAGAAGATGCTGCAGAGATAACCGACAGTTAAGATTCCACAGGATGAAGAGATCTGGGCTGGGCAGTCGGATCAGGGACCTGCAAACATAGGGCAGATAATAGAATCTGAGGACAGGTGATCGATAAAAAGGGTAGGCAGTTGACCAGCAGTAGAATCTATTTAAAAAAAATAATAACACGAGCAAGAAAAAGCAGAGTCTTCAAGGCTATGTCTACACTAAACTTGCAAGTGAGGTTGAAGGGTCCAGAGCATCTCTTGCTGTTCATCACCACCCTGCAACCTGGAGCTCCCCAAGAAGTTTTTGAAACGGATGCTCCATCTACATTCCAGGTAGGATATTGCTTGGGGGTGGGGGGCTCCTTTTACTCTGTTTTGATTCTTTTATGGAATATCTGCTGTTGTCGATTGTGGCACTCCGTTTGATCTTTGGGTTCAGAAATATGAACTTTTTAAAGACTTGAAGCTTGGATGTGACCTTCCTTGAAAGCACACTTGGAAAGATTATCAGGAAATCCTGAGAAGGGCAGTGTCATTAAGAAAATTCCAGGAGATGGACTTCAGGGCAAGGAAAGTCTCAGCTAGAAAAATCTACCCCTTGTTGGATGATGATAAAGGGATTCTAGAAGTGGTTAGCATTGTTCACAAGAAGACAAATACTGGTTTTAATTGAGACCAAAAAAAAAGACAAAGAAAAAATTAAAAATTCAGTAAAGCACCAGGGAAGAAAATAATGATTATCGGAGTATATAACAAAGGTTTCTGTTAAAGGGGAGGGAAAGAAAAGAGCATGTTAGGCAGGAATAGCCATTTGGTTCAAAAGAGGCTTTTATGAAAATTAGCTTGAGAAAGTGACATTCATAATTAATGACCTAAAGGCAGGAAAGTGTTTCCTGCACACTCTTGTCTTTTTAATTTAATTACTCCACATCCTCTGAGATACCCCAGGGCAGCGGTGATTTTGCAACATTAGTTATCTGTTCGAGTTGAGTATTATAGATGTAAACGTGTGTGCCTTACATAGTAGGGCAAGAATGTGAGTCTGTAACTTCTAGTTCAGATTTGAGAGTCTTAGCCCGGGTTTAAGCTTAGCTTAAATTCATTAATATAATTTAATTAAATGACAGCCAACTGATTCTGTTTGAATGAAGATATGTTTTCTTTTTTCTTCTTACTCCACAGCTAAGTCGTTATGTAAGTTTTCAAAATTTCTACTTCAGTGGCATACTAGAAGAAATTAGAATGGAGGCAGAATGAAAGCTCACTCGCAATTTTAACCCCAATATAGGCTCATTTCCCTTGCCAGTAGAGGAAATCTACAGGGACCTTTTTGTTTCCAGACAGATGGAAAATTCCTATTTTGGGAATCCACCCTTACTATTTTTAAATAGTATTCAGCCATTACTTAATCTGAGGCCTGGCTTTTGATCCACTGCTCAGAGGATGAAGTGAAATTCTGGGTTTCAAGTGGAAAGTCAGCAGATGCTACATACCTGCACGGAAAAGGCTGAGTCTCGCGTGGTTGGTTACTGCTCACGCATCCCTGAGATTCATTTGCGTGGAACTAGTCGTTTGTTTCAAGTTTCTTGTCAATTTTTTTTAAGTACTTTTTAACAATTGTTTATTATGATCTTGTAAGGGGGACCCAAATTCAGTTTGATACGTTGTTTGCATTGAAGTCTCTATGTTTGCTAAGCGAAATGTTGTAAACTGTGTCACTTCATGACCCTAATGGATGCCGGCACATACCTTCCAGTAGCCCCGTACCTTGAGCTTATACCTTCCAGTAGCCCCGTACCTTGAGCTTCGGTGCAGTCTCACTGACTGCAGATTAAGTAACAAATGCAACTGAGATGGAGTGGAAACGTGAAGCTAAGTCAGATAAGAGCACTAGCATTACCCTCAGATGTGCATCACGGTGGAGGAGGAATCTGGGAACCCGATGCTGTGATAGCAGCGCCTGAAATGTGATGCTGTTAGCCTCTGGAGAGACCTGTTCCTAACATTTTAGTGTATATCTGTTTAGAGGGGACCATCTATGATATATATGTATGTAAATATATGTGTACATAAATATATCATAGATGATAAACATATATATGTTAGATAATCCCTTCAAATATATATGCATATGTGTATGTGTGTGTATCTATATATAGGGACTGGGGGCGGGGAGGGACTTCCTTGGTGGTCCAGTGGTTAAGACTCTGTGCTTTCAGTGCAGGGGATGCAAGAACTAAGATCCCACATGCCATTCTCTATGGCCAAAAAAATTAAAGTAAAATAAATGAATAAATAAAATCTCAATTTTTTTAAAAAGAGAGAGATGGAGATAGTTCACCCAAGCATGTGTATGAGTGTGTGTGTGTGTTCTGTGGACAAATGTATGCATGCACATGTATGTATGTATACTTATATTTAAGGATATATCACAGATGGCTAGAAATCTTTCTCAGATTGTTTCCCTGCTTTTTAAGTACCTTCCTGAGCAACAGAACAGTTGTAAATGCCTCTGGGTTCATAAAGCGTTATCTATCATTTGTAAGTATGATAGATAGTTCAGTTCAGTTCAGTTGCTCAGTCGTGTCCGACTCTGCGACCCCATGAACCACAGCACGCCAGGCCTCCCTGTCCATCACCAACTCCTGGAGTCCACCCAAACCCATGTCCCTCGAGTTGATGATGCCATCCAACCACCTCATCCTCTGTTGTCCCCTTCTCCCGCCCTCAATCTTTCCCAGCATCAGGGTCCTTTTCAATGAGTCAGCTCTTCGCATCAGGTGGCCAAAGTATTGGAGCTTCAGCTTCAACATCAGTCCTTCCAATGAACACCCAGGACTAATCTCCTTTAGGATGGACTGGTTGGATCTCCTTGCAGTCCAAGGGACTCTCAAGAGTCTTCCCCAACACCACAGTTAATTCAATTTAATTCAATTCTGGGTAGATAATGTCTAAGCTTCTTGATTATAATACATTTTTGTTTTCTCTGTAACAGTTTTTCTTTCTTAAAAAATAAAGGCAATGGGATGCTTTTCCAGTGATTTTTTTTTTTTTTGGCATATTAAATTAATTGTTGGCCTCAGTCCCAGGCCTTAGTGGGTAGACATCGTTATAGAACCCAGGTGCCAGCTGCTGTCATGACATTAGGACTAACTTTGAAATGTAATTTCCGTAGGAGCCCATGGTTCAAATGTGAGGTGTCCCTAACTAAATCCAGAATTTTCAGATTACCATGGAATCAAAATTTATTTCTTGAGAAAAAAACCCTTATGCCTAGTGGGAACATAAGCTCTGAGATGCCAATATTCAGGTGCTTGTGAGTTTTATCTTTGAGATTGTGATGGCTATTTCTGAAAATGTACCTGCTCACCAGGAAAGCCTAGAGATTTGCTTTCAACTTAAAGATATATATGATATAATATTTATTCTATATCATCATAATATGGCTTTCCCAGGTGGTACATTGGTAAATAACCCGCCTGCCAGTGCAGGAGATGCAAGAGATGCAGGTTTGATCCCCTGGAGTAAGAAATGGCAACCTACTCCAGTATTCTCACCTGGAAAATTCCATGGGCAAAAGACCCCAGCGGACTTGTTTTCTGAGCAGCACCATGAGCTTAACAGTATGCTAAGCATTATTCTTGCAAGCAATCTGCTGATTATCAGAGTCAGCAGTCCTCATCCAGGCACTCCAGTGGTGCTATAGGGCTCTCCTAGACTGACAGACACTCCTTTGCATACATTCCAAACACTTGTATCCTAGTAATTTATATTCTTCCAGACCTCATGCGTATCCCCAGCCAGTCTCGTGAGTACTGTTCCTCTTCACTTAATTTTGTGTGTTCATGGAACTTTTACTACTCAAAGCCAGGACTCATTCAGCCAGCCAAAGTCGACAGTAGCCTCTGCCTGATAGCATTATGGGTGAACCTACTAAACCTACGCTCTGAAGTGTTCTTACATGGCAAACCGACAATGGGATGAATGAAAACTTTAAGGTAGAAAAGCTTATAATCTATTCTGAGTGTCCAGTGGGAGGGGACAGCTGTCAATAGGTCTTATTTTTAAAACCAAGAGCAAAGGATCACGTGTGTTTGTGCTGCCAGCTTCATGTTTCAGAAAATAGTTGACTCTTCTGATGATTGAGTTCATAAAGAAATGGAATGCTTCCTTCTCAGCTTCAAATTCAGTGAGCTTTTGGGTTCTTCAGGGTATCTACAGTATTCCTCTCTCCTGTTTAGCAAGACATAAACATTGTTCTTCTTGAAATGCACGAGAAAGCCAGCATAGTTGCTTCCATGTGAAAGGTACTTGTCTTGCTATTTTCATCACTACTAATGTTAAATGTGATTTCTTTAAAGCCTTCCTTTCATCTGTGCTAAGTCGCTTTCAGTCGTGTCCAACTCTTTGTGACCCACTTGGTGGGACTGTGGCCCACCAGGCTCCTCTGGCATCCGAGATACACTGAATTCTTAGTGCTCCTATGAAATGTCAGTGAATGGAATTAAGCAGGCAGTGAAGCAGAGACAGAAGCTACGTTGGCATAACTACATTTTAGCATATATATTTTAGCGAAAAAATAACCCAAGAGATGGGAAAAGTATTTTTAAAGGCATCAAGGGACTTGTTAGCAGTGCGTGCTCTGACACACCATTTTTATTACACATTTTGATCTTGGTGTCTCCAGGATTCTTGCCTGGAGAATTCCATGGACAGAGGAGCCTGGCGGGCTACAGTTCATGGGGTCACAAAGAGTCAGACACAACTGAGCAACTAACACTCTGGGCTTTCCTGGTGGTTCACACAGTAAAGAATCTGCCTGTAATGCAGGAGACCTGGGTTTGATCCCTGGGTTGGGAAAATCCCCTGGAGAAGGGAATGGCTACCCACTCCAGTATTCTGACCTGGAGAATTCCATGGACGATGGGCTACAAATAAATGTGTTTGAAAGTAATAGAAGAGCCATGATTTCAGATTTTTGCAACTCCCATAGGCAGAGGAGTCTACGGGGTCGCAGACAGTTGGACACGGCTGAGTGTCTAACACTTTCACTTTACTGATTTTAACACATCTTCTTTGCTAAGAAAAAGAATAGTGATTTAAATGGTATTTTTGCCAAAAAAAAAGAAAAAAACCAGTTAGAATGATCCTTATGGTCTTGGCTTGCAGTCTTTTTGTCCCATACCTGCTGGAAATTAATTGTAACAGTCCACTTATTTAATTTAATTAAATTAAAGTTTATAAAAAGCAATTTATCCAGTAAAATCATAAATTAATGGCTCTTTGGAAATGCTTAGTAAGCCAGCAGTCTTTATTCTTTACAACAAGAATTGTGGAAAGGATTTAGATGAATGGATTAGGTTTCATTTTAAAGTCATCTATTTTGTCATCATCAATATCAATGCTTCCTTGAGAGTCAGACCTATATAGGATGATCCTTCTGTAGAAATAATTTATGAGATAAAGGAGAGAGAACAAAAAAATGAGGGACTTCCCTAGTGGACCAGTGTCTTTAAAACTGCATTCCCAGTGCAGAGGGCCCAGGTTCCATCCCTGGTCAGGGAACTGATCCTGCCTGGTGCAACTAAAGATTCTGGGTGCTGTAACGAAGAATGAAGATCCTACATGCCACAGCAAAGACCCAGCATAGCCAAATAAATAAACATTTGGTTTTTTAAAAAATAATTAAATGACATAAATAAATACGAATAGTTTATCTTATAAGTTACTATAAGTACCCTAGGTAAAAGGAAATAAGAGCCAAATACTGGAGTGGTTATAAAGTTTCAAAGCAACGGTGAGATATGGAGAGGAATAAATGTGTTTGACAGTGATAGAAGAGCCATGATTTCAGGTTTTTATGTGAACTGTAATTGATTTAAATAATCAGTTTTTTCCACCCTGGAATTGTTTTCTTGCTTAATAAATGGAATGCACAGTTAAGCATTATAAGGAGTTGATATTGAAATGATCATTCCTTCTGGGGAGAAGAGTTGGCAATGATATTCTGTAATGGAAAAAGGCATATCATGTGAGCCATACATGTCATTTTAAATTTCCAGTGGATGTATATAAACAAGTAAAAAAAAAAAAGGCAAATGACTTAATTTTAATAATACATTTTAAACCCAGTCCATCCAAAATATTATAATTTCAACATGTGATAAATATAAAACAATTAATGGGATATGTTGCATTTTTTTCCCTACTGTCTTTTGAAAGCTCGTGTGTATTTTATACCTGCAGTGCATCTCAGAGTCAGACTGGCTTCACTTCCTGTGTTCAGCAGCCACCTGTGGCTTGTGGCTACTGCACTGGACAGCACAGCTCTAGCCCGAGGACTTACAGGGACTAAAATGTTAGAAAAACAGAGCAAGAGGCCAAATGGTGCCAGTGATTAGCTGTGACTTTTCTAGAATGAGCCAAACTGTTCTCAGCCCAGCTCATTCCTGCCATAGCCCTTGGGCTGGCAGATTTTCTGATTTTTATTTTAGGGAAACCAGAAATTCAGAGTCCTTTGAGAAACGTCTTGATTTTTAAGTGTTGGCAACAAATTCAAAATTTTTAAAAACATCTTATGGGTCTGGCACTCAGGTTGCCAGTTTGTGGCCTCTGTTCCCAGCATTTTGTGTTTTAAACCAGTTTTCCTGGCTTATCCAACATGCAGTATTAGGTTTGGTTAAGGACAATAAAGGATCCTTAGTTTTCACAAATGCAAATGTATGTGAACATATTTTTAAATGTATAGATGTATCCCACATCTAGGCAGTGGTTGCCCAGCTAATTCAAGTGCCTTTAGGAAAGAAAATTTCATATATTCACAGAACCTGGAGCTGGAAAGCCTCTGGGATAAGCTCTTCATTCTTTCAGCTGACTGCATTCCTCCTTTTTGAAAAACACTTATCCTACCTGTGTTTGTTCAGCACCCCTATGCTGTGTCAGGCTGCAGGCTTCTCCAGGGCAGGCAGAATCTGTCTTGCTCCTCACTGTAGCCCCAGCATCTTGTATATGGCAAGATTTGTGCAAGTGTCTACTCAACGGATGAGTAAATAGCTTAAAAACCCAAGGAGGAAATGTTGGTGAGAATGTGGAAAAATTGGAACTCTTGTGCACCGCTGGTGGGGATGTAAAAGGGTGCATCCACTTTGGAAAACAGTGTGGCAATTCCCCCCAAAATTAAAAATAAAATGTACCACATCATCCAGCCATTCCATTTCTGGAGATATATATATATATATACACCCTCCAGTCTAGAAAGCGAGGACACAAAGAGGTATTTGTACACCCATGCTCATAGCGGCGTTATCCATCCTCAGCAATAGGTGGAAACAGCCTAACTGTCCATCAGTGTGTGTGCTGTGTATTCAGTCGCTAAGTCATGTCTGACTCTTGGCGACCCCATGTACTACAGCACACCAGGCTTCCCTTGATATGAATAGATGCAGTGTCATACATATGTATTAATAAAATAAAAAATGGCTCAATAGCTATTCAGCCTTGAGAAAGAAAATCCTGTCACATGTTATATATAACATGCATGAAACTGGAAGACATTGTGCTAAGTGAAATAAGACATTGTGCTGAGTGAAATAAGCCAATCACAAAAGAATAAGTACCATACGATTCCACTTATGTGAAGTATCTAGAGTGGTCAGACTCATAAACACAGAAGGTTAGAACAGTGGTTACCAGGGACTGGGAGGAGGAGGCAGTGGGAGTTATTATTTGATAGGAACAGAGTTTCAGTTTTGCAAGATGTAAAGTGGATGGATGGTGGTGATGGCTGCAGAACAGTGAGAATGTACTTATTGCCGCTGAACTGTGTGCTTAAAAATGATAAAGTGGTAAATTTTACCTTATATATATTTTGCTACAATTAAAAACATTAAAAAAAAAACAAACAACCCAGGAAGGTTAAAGGACTTATCCAAGGTCACAACATACTACTCTGGAGCTTTTAACACATTGTTGATCAGAGACGAATTAACGCCATAGGCATCAGTTTCTGCAAAAATCTCCCTGTCAATGATGTGTTAAAACTATCCCAGATTATTTGCAGTGTTTTTTGAGGCAGCACAAAAGTGAAAGGAAGGACCTAAAGGTGGGAATCAGGAGGCTGAGGTCTCGGGGCTTCGTTTCCCACACGTGCCGTGCTGTGTCCCTCGAAGCAACTGACCAGTAAGGTTAAGAGGATGAAATGAAGTATGTATGCTGGGTTAATCTGGGCTGAATTCATTATACTCTGGGGAATGAGTGTGTTATTGAGATAGAAACTTCCAGATAATGCAGGAAATATGTGAGGTCCCTGCTGAACCGCTGCCCAGTGTGATCATTCCTCAGTTCGGTTGAATGGTAGACTGAATGTAAAAAGTTTGCCCCCGTCCCTGAGTGAGTTTGTTTCACTTTGTTGTTGTCATTATGATGCTGATGGTTTTATTTAGAAGCGGTCTTGCGTGTATGCTGAAATGCCCTTGGAGTCAGATTCATCTTCTCTTGGTCTCAGAGTAAAGTGAGGTGGGAAGAGAATCTGACACCCCAGTAGGATATCTAGTCCCAAGACAGCAGTGCCCCACCCCCAGGAGCAGCATCTCCAGGTGACCTTGACTGGCTCAGGAACTATGTGGATGTCTACTCTTCAAAGCAGCCAGATTTCAGCAATTAGAGGAGAAAGCATAAGTGATTGAATATCTTCACTCTCTAGAGATTTGCTTTCTTGGGAAAGCAAACTCTCCCTTGTCTGTCACGTGCTGTACCGAGTCTCATTGTTGAAGACGACATTTTCTTGAAGCCGAGAAAGTAAACGAGATTCTATACTAGTTCTGCATTGCAGATGGTCCTTATGTTTTAAAAATGAACACAGCCACATGCCTTGTACGTTGCTACTTACAGATCGATTCTTCCCGTTGTTGGGAGAGCTTTCAGTTACATCATGCACTAAAATAAATTCAGGATGGATTAAGTGAGTTGAATATAGCAAATAAAACCATAAAAATCAAGAAGAAAATAAAGTTGGAAAATTAGCTTGGGGAGAGGCATAAATGCAGTGAAAAATGCTGCAGAAGAAAAATTGATAAAATTTTAAATTTAACTGCAAATAATCTCTATATATCAAAAATATAAGGCAACATTTTAGGAAAGATTTTACAGTGAGTATGATCAGCAAAAGGTTAATATATAAATAAATCCGTACTCAATTGTGAAAACCTTTACCACCCCTAGAAAATAATGGACACAGGACATGATTTGTTATTTAGTCGCTAAGTCGTGTACAACTCTTTGTGACCCCAGGCTCCTCTGTCCATGGGATTTCCCAGGCAAGAATACTGGAGTGGGTTGTCATTTCCTTCTTCACGGCATCTTCCTGACCAGGGATTGAACCTGTGTCTCCTGCATTGGCAGGTGGATTCTTTATCACTGAGCCACCTAGGAAGAAGCCCATAGAACATAACTAGGGACATGATTTTTCTTAACAAAAGAAGAAATGTAAGTCACTAGTTAGTGTAAAATAAGTCATTATCTCCAGAAATTAAAGATATGCAAACTTAAGATGGAGATTATTTCTACTATTAAACGGGCAATTCTTTTTTTAAAAGATAACATTTAATACCAGCATTCATATATTGCTGGGAGGAATATAAATTAAAATAGCCTTTCTGGAAAGCTATTTAGCAACAGATATTTAAAGCTTTAAATGTGATCCTACACTTTGACTCAGAATCTTTTCTAAGGAAATAATTAGAAATACCAGTAAAGATTTACGTGTAAGGATGTTTCCATCAGCATTATTTGTAGCAGTGAGAAATTGAAGATAACCCAGGTGAACAACAATAGGGAATTATATGAATGATGATTCATTGATGACAGTGTTAAAAATCAGGAGTCCTAAGAACATTCATTAAAGTGTTCAGTGTGAATTGTGCACATTCATATAGTGTGTAATTGTGTGAATGTGTACAGCCATATACCAAGATGTAACCTGGAAAATACACACACTTCCATTGCTCAGTCGTGTCCGACTCTTTGGGAGCCCAGGGACTGCAGCACGCTAGGCTTCCCTGTCCGCCACCAACTCCTAGAGCCTGCCCAAACTCCTGTCCATTGAGTCGGTGGTTGGTGGTGCCATCCAACCATCTCATCCTCTGTCATCCCCTTCTCCTGCCTTCAATCTTTCCCGTATATATATATGCATTGAAAAGAGATTACATGACAATTGTCAAATACGTTAGAAACAGTTATCTCTGCATGGCCAGATTACAGATGCTTTCAGTTTTCTTTATACATTTCTGCCTATTTCAGATTTTCTACAGTAAAAATATATTGTTTTTATCAATGGGAAAGAAAGTTTTTAAAAATGGATTTGCAACCAAAACAGATTTATTGTGAAAAAGACTCTACATCTTTTCTGTAAACTTTTTCTGGGCACCATCACTCACTTCATCATTAATGACTCTACCTTTTCCCCCCAATCCATCAAATTTCCAGGTTCTATAAAGTTTTCCTCCTCAATGCTTCCTAGACCTGGCCCTTCACTTCCCCTCCTACAGTCAGTCCTATCATTTGGGTTGGGTGTGTGTGTGTGTGTGCACGCACGTGCTCACCCGCTCAATAGTGTCCAATTCTTTTCGACCCCATGGACTGCAACCTGTCAGGCTCCAACCCCGTCTCCTGCATTGGCAGGCAGATTCTTGACCACGTGAGCCACCTGGGAAGCAGGTTGGATTCCCTTCTCCAGGGGATCTTCCCAACCAGGGATTGAACCTGGGACTCCTGCATTGCAGGTGGATTATTTGCCACCTGAGCTTCCAGGGAAGTCCCCTCATTATTTATCACCTGGTCAAAAACTTCCATTGTCTCTCCTTTGCCCTGAGGTTTGAACCCTTGCCGGTGTCCAGCCCCGGTGGATCCAGGGTGATTCGAAGGGGAGACGGATAGGCGAGGAAAAAACTTATTTATTTAGAGATATAAGATTAGAATAGGAAGAAATAGTATAGTAGGAAATTTGGGCAGAGAAAAGGAGGCTGAATAACTTGGCTTATGGGGAAAACCAATAAAATTCCAGACAAAGAATTTGCACCATCTGCGTTAGGCCACCGGCGTCCACTTGAATATCGAAGGGTGCCCCGTCTTAGGCTCCCTTTCACGTGAATCTTAGCAGCCAGGGCAAGTAAGTAGACGTGGTGAGCCTCCCCGCTCCAGATGGGAATTCAGCCGAAAAAGGGAGAAAAGACCGACATGGGGAAGCCTGAGGAAATCACACCACCCTCTCCTGCCACAGCTTTTGTCACGGCTTCCCCTTCACAGCCTGACCTCCATGCCAACAATTCAAAATAATGTTTAGCCTTTGAGGCCAGGTCCAGCCAAGGCCTCATTAAAAGTCTACTTGCATCGGTGCAAGACTCCAAAAACTGTTTTTCAAAATCAGCTTATATACCCCAAGTTGTACATAAAGAAATAATGGAATATGCAGAGTTATGCTGGGGCAGCAGTCCTGACCCTCATCTAGACAAGGCTTTCTTTTTGCATACCCTCCCGTATACAAAAGGTCTCAGGTGGTTTACCTTATCTTCTGGCCAAGAGGCCTGTTAACATTTTTATGGCTCTCTTCCTAGATAATTGTCAATCAACCAGAAAACTCCTTTATCCCTAGAAGTGTTTTTTCTTTACTCTGCATCACCCTCAAAGTACTAAATAAAGTTACATTCCTGTAGAACAAAGGTGCGGTGGGTTATAACAAAGAAAGCACTCAACTCAAAGATCTAATGTTGCTAATACCAGGTCTACTACCTGTTTTTCTATATACCAACTATATCTAAAAATAAAGGATATGAAAATTTGGCAGCAAGTATTGGCTCAACAAATGAAACCTTTAATCAGTCCTGTTCTAACGATTTTGACTCCTCGGAAGCTCCTACATTCTTAGGATGTTTTAAGCTTCCGGTGCCTCCCAAGGTCAGGAGACCTCAAACAATCACATGCGCAGCTGTAAGAGTCCTGCAGGCAGGCTAGAAAGCCATCAGAGGGGCTTTTGGATTGAAACACCCTTTCAAATGCAGAAGACTAAAGCCTTGAGAGTGGAAAAGTACAATACAATAAGGCAGGCATATTCTTATTTTGGGGGGTACATGCTCAGGAAATACCAGGGGGAAAACCTGAGATCTGACTCGACCTTGCACATCAGATCTCTGCTGCATGACCTTGTCACGGGTGGAATTCCTCACGCTGGCTCCCGGCAAACCCTGATTCTGAGCCCCACATCTACCACTCTTGGTGACATGCCCCTCATACAACATTCACACGTTAGTCCTCAAGCTCCCTATCCCATCAGCCACACTGTCCCTGTGCGTTCACATCTCTATGATGTTCCTTCTGCCGGCAATAAGTGTTCATTCATTCATTCATTCAACAGCCATTTGCTGAGCAAATGTCCTATGTTAGGCAGTCCAGGGCACAAAAATGAATCAAACACAAGTCTCTGCCTCACGGTAGCTCAGAGTCAATTTGGAGGAGACAAACGAATAAGGAACTAGTTATGTTTTGTAAGATAAGCGGTAGTTATGTTAAATAATCTCTCCAGTGATGGAACGGGATTTGAACTCAGGTTAACTTGCCCTTGGGGCTGCCCTGGTGGCTCAGACAGTAAAGAATCTGCCTGCAACATGGGAAACCTGGGTCGGGAAGATCCCCTGGAGAAGGAAATGGCCACCCACTCCAGTATTCTTATATGGAGAATCCCATGGACGGAGGAGCCTGGTGGGCTATAGTCCTTGGGACCACAAATAGTCAGACAGGACTGAGCGACTACCTACCAAGTCCAGGCTCACTCTGCTTGCCGCAGGAGGGGCCAATGAACCCAAGAGACGAGGGACTGCGGCAAGGAAGAGACTTTAGTAGGGGAGTCGGCTGACCAAGAAGATGGCAGGCTGGTGCCTCAAAATTACCCTCTTATAGAGGTCTGGGTGCCAGATTTTCTTTCACAGATCTGAGATGAGGGAGTAGATGAGGAAGCAAAGTGAAAAGCCCATTTATCCTGCAAACATCTAGAATGGCAAGCCTCAGGCAGAGGATGTGTTAATTTCTCCCTTCCTGCCATTTACAGGTGGACAGGGTTCTAAAAAAGGCACTTTAGTTTATAGTCAGCCAGAGGGGCAGGGTTCTCTGAGGCAGGCCAGACTCAATGTATGATTCTAATAACAAAAGCAACAAAAAGCCAGTCAGAGGAAGAGTTCCAACGTGGAGTCAGAATTGGCTTCTNAGATGCCTACCATCGCAAAAAAGTGAAGTCAGGAATATTTTTCTCAGGTTGAAATTAGGAAAGCCTCTTCAAATAGCCCAGTGGTTCCAGACATCACTCCATTGACCAGTTGCATCTCTGAGTCACTTTTGAAATTTACTAAAAATAGAGATTTAAAAGTCCCACTCCAGAGTCACTGAATCAGACTGACCAACCACGGAAGCCAGGTACTTGAGTTTTCAACCAGCTGGTGAGATCAATCTACTTTTTGAAAATCATTGGACTCTGACTTTCTTTGGAGGCAAAATAACAAAGGTCATTGTGTGATTTTCTTTGGAGGCAAAATAACAAAGTCCACTGAGTGAAAGAAGAGAGTGAAAAGTTGGCTTAAAACTCAACATTCAGAAAACTAAGATCATGGCATCCGGTCCCATCACTTCACGGCAAATAGATGGGGAAACAATGGAAACCGACTTGTTTTTTTCTTGGCTCCAAAATCACTGCAGATTGTGACTGTATCCATGAAATTTAAAAGACGTTTGCTCCTTGGAAGGAAAGCTACTGCTACTGCTAAGTCACTTCAGTCATGTCCGACACTGTGCGACTCCATAGACGGTAGCCCACCAGGCTCCCCCATCCCTGGGATTCTCCAGGCAAGAACACTGGAGTGGGTTGCCATTTCCTTCTCCAATGCATGAAAGTGAAAAGTGAAAGTGAAATCACTCAGTCCACCTCTTTGCAACCCCATGGACTGCAGCCTACCAGGCTCCTCTGCCCATGGGATTTCCCAGGCAAGAATACTGGAGTGGGGTGCCATTGCCTTCTCCAGAAGAAAAGTTATGACCAACCTAAACAGAATATTAAAAAGCAGAGACATTACATGGCCATCAAAGGTCCATCTAGTCAAAGCTATGGTTTTTCCAGTAGTCATGTATGGATGTAAGAGTTGGACCATAAAGAAAGCTGAGCACCAAAGAACTGATGCTGTTGAACTGTGGTGTTGGAGAAGACTCTTGAGAATCCCTTGGACTGCAAGGAGATCCAACCAGTCCATCCTAAAGGAAATCAGTCCTGAATATTCATTGGAAGGACTGATATTGAAGCTGAAGCTCCAACACTTTGGCTACCTGATGTGAAGAATTGACTCATTGGAAAAGATCCTGATGCTGGGAAAGATTGAAGGTGGGAGGAGAAGGGGATGACAGAGGATGAGATGGTTGGATGGCATCACTGATTCAATAGACATGAGTTTGAGTAAGCTCTGAGAGTTGGTGATGGACATGGAAGCCTGATGTGCTGCAGTCCATGGGGTGTCAAAGTTAGACACGACTGAGCGACTGAACTGACTGTGAATTTGCAAAGAAAACCTTCTTTATCCATCACACACAGTACTCACAACATCTTTCTCCCTTTTCTGTGCTTATTTTCTTTCTTTCAAACCCCTTGTATTGCTTATATTTTAGATCTCATCATTTCAGTTATCAAGCTTAATTTCTTTTTTCTCAGGAAGCATTGTATAAAATTACTTTGGGATCTTATTAAAGTTGATGCTAATTAACCCAACCATATTTATTTTCACACTCAGATAATATGAGTAATCCATGAGAGACACTGAACTTTAGACACGAGGGAAGTTAAAATGCCTATGACGCAAATAAAGGCACTAGAAAAAGATTATTGGACAATTTAAAACTAATGGAATACTACTTTTTCCTGTTACTGTAGCTGATGTTCCAACATAATCGTTTGTTTTTAATTAGTGGGAAAGGAGATGTTTGAAGACATTGCAGAAAACTGGTACCATGGCAGCCAGAGTGGAACAAAGATAGCAAAAACTTCCTAATGCAATTGAAATTTTACTCATCTGTAAAATGAGATGGTTTGTAGTGCCTGATCTCTTAACTCCCTTCTCACTCTAAACTGTCAGCAATCCATGAATGTTCATAATCCTTGAATGACATCCTTAGAAATTTAACAAGAAAATGAACATGTAAAATTATCAATTTTACATTGATACTGTTACTCTTAGACCTGGAAGAAAGAGGTGGCTTTACTAGAGGAACCCAGGAAATATTTTTAGGCCAAACAGAGTGGCCTACAGTCCAGGTTTACTCAGTACTGAGAGATTAACAACAACACAGGATTTTAATGCTAAAACATGGAGAGTCATAGTCAAACCACAATGGTTGGTCATTCTAGAGCCAAAGATTGAGCTCATGAGATATAAATAAAAAACGTTTACCTTGTAAATATAATTAAGCTTTTGACACATTGAGAGGTGAAAATGGAGCTCCCCAGATTTTAGACAGGTGGCTGGGATATGACAAGTGATTTTTAATCATCTGAGGTGTCCCAAACATGACTGAAATAAAAATAGCATTTGAGCATAAAAGGCCCCAAGGTATGATCTGAATAAAAACCAACAGAGCACTTGGGAAGGAATGTGGTTAACACCTTGATCAGAGAGGGGTGTGGGGATTGTATTGAACACAGTACTGATTTATACATGGCACTTCAAATTGGGGAGGCCATCAGGAAGTGAATTATTTAGTAGGAATCTAGTGCCTCCCAGTTACAAAAGCCTACAAATGAAACAGCAATTGACTTCTCACGGGGGTATGTGCTTAGCAATTGTACCTATTCACCTGACTTCCTGGCCTATATTAGGAGAAGGCAGTGGCACCCCACTCCAGTACTCTTGCCTGGAAAATCCCATGGACGGAGGAGCCTGGTGGGGGAAAACCTGAGATCTGACTCGACCTTGCACATCAGATCTCTGCTGCATGACCTTGTCACGGGTGGAATTCCTCACGCTGGCTCCCGGCAAACCCTGATTCTGAGCCCCACATCTACCACTCTTGGTGACATGCCCCTCATACAACATTCACACGTTAGTCCTCAAGCTCCCTATCCCATCAGCCACACTGTCCCTGTGCGTTCACATCTCTATGATGTTCCTTCTGCCGGCAATAAGTGTTCATTCATTCATTCATTCAACAGCCATTTGCTGAGCAAATGTCCTATGTTAGGCAGTCCAGGGCACAAAAATGAATCAAACACAAGTCTCTGCCTCACGGTAGCTCAGAGTCAATTTGGAGGAGACAAACGAATAAGGAACTAGTTATGTTTTGTAAGATAAGCGGTAGTTATGTTAAATAATCTCTCCAGTGATGGAACGGGATTTGAACTCAGGTTAACTTGCCCTTGGGGCTGCCCTGGTGGCTCAGACAGTAAAGAATCTGCCTGCAACATGGGAAACCTGGGTCGGGAAGATCCCCTGGAGAAGGAAATGGCCACCCACTCCAGTATTCTTATATGGAGAATCCCATGGACGGAGGAGCCTGGTGGGCTATAGTCCTTGGGACCACAAATAGTCAGACAGGACTGAGCGACTACCTACCAAGTCCAGGCTCACTCTGCTTGCCGCAGGAGGGGCCAATGAACCCAAGAGACGAGGGACTGCGGCAAGGAAGAGACTTTAATAGGGGAGTCGGCTGACCAAGAAGATGGCAGGCTGGTGCCTCAAAATTACCCTCTTATAGAGGTCTGGGTGCCAGATTTTCTTTCACAGATCTGAGATGAGGGAGTAGATGAGGAAGCAAAGTGAAAAGCCCATTTATCCTGCAAACATCTAGAATGGCAAGCCTCAGGCAGAGGATGTGTTAATTTCTCCCTTCCTGCCATTTACAGGTGGACAGGGTTCTAAAAAAGGCACTTTAGTTTATAGTCAGCCAGAGGGGCAGGGTTCTCTGAGGCAGGCCAGACTCAATGTATGATTCTAATAACAAAAGCAACAAAAAGCCAGTCAGAGGAAGAGTTCCAACGTGGAGTCAGAATTGGCTTCTCTACAGTAGAGTCAGACATGGCTGGTACTGAGTCTGTGTTGGTGGAGGAGCAGGAGCTGAACCTCAGAATGGCCCATTTGCCATACTGAGCAGGTTGCAGCTTAAACCTCCTTGTAGCTGGAATAACAAGAGTTAATAACTGATACTCTGTGCCAGGCTCTAAGTACTTTGCATACCCACTTAATTCATCCTCACAACCACTCTATGAGGGAGGTAAAAACAACTGTATCTTTTTAGAGAGAAGCTGAAGCACAGAAAGGTTCAGTCATCTGAACAATGCCACACAGCAGCTCCCAGAGAGAGTCAGTCATCTGAGCAGTGCTGCACAGCAGCTCCCTGGCTCCATGTCTGAGCTCTCGGCCAGTGTGCTTCCACAGTTTCTTTTGTGTGCGTAGTCGTCTCTTCAGGTAGGTCGTAAAACATGGAAAGTCAGCGAGTTTCCTGGGCACTTTTGCATCCCTAGTGTGACTCTGTGCATTGACACCAGTAAATAGGAGTTGAGTGGAATTGAACCAAGAGCCTTCTCAGACTCCTGTGAAATAGTCCTTCTGGTTTTGATAATTATCCAGACCTGTGTTTTGGGGGGAAAACTGAAGAAAAAGCAAAGAACTGTTGATCCTTCCATTTAAATCCCACATCGAATGTCCTTCAGAAACAGATAACACGCCTGCGTTGACCGAATTCACATTACATGGTTCCTTCAAGTCAGAAGCAATCCGGCAATGACCTTGTTGAACCGCCCACCGGTTCAAAACTGTAACTTGACTGAAAGACACTGAGAACGGGATTCCAGAATGTGAGAGGCTCTTGCTTTTTTATACTCACTTGTTCTAAAGCCTGTAGCTCTTTAGAGGAGATTACGAGCCCTGCCGGGTTGGACTCCAGCATAATAAAGTCCTAATATGCAAGTTTCTCAGGGATGCTGGGCAATCACCACTTGTTTCCTGTTGGAACCCTGAGACAGGGCACTGTGCTCAGGAGGAGTCTTGTGTTTTACATCCTGAGGGTGGGTGACTGATCTGCGTGGCCACTATAGGAATGTCCCTGGACACTAGCAGCCCGTGTGCACAGGGGTTGGGCCATGTTAATCCTTTCTCTCCCCTACCTCCATGTTCACTCACACATGGGGGAGGAGCAAGCTGCCATGAGGTCATGCGAGGACACACAACACTTCTCATTCCAACCATAGCATCACGTTTGCTTTAGCAGAGCTGCCAGATGGAGGGGAGAGATGGGAGGGGGGGCGGTAGCGAGGACATGTCACACCACCCTCTCCTGCCACGGCTTTTGTCACGGCTTCCCCTTCACAGCCTGACCTCCATGCCAACAATTCAAAATAATGTTTAGCCTTTGAGGCCAGGTCCAGCCAAGGCCTCATTAAAAACATTAGTAGCAGCTAACATTAATTGAGCCTGTCCACCAAGTGCCAGACACTGTTCTTTCCATAGAGCAATGCTTGTAACACTGAAGGGCTGCATCCGTTGTTCTTGTCTGCATCTACCGACTGCGGTAGCTGGGGCTTGGAGCAGTTTGGTGAATTGCCTGGGGTGGAGGAGCCAGGACTCAGCTCCGAGCTGTGTCACTCCAAAGCCTAGGCTCTGGGCCTCCTTGATTCGCCTTCTTGGCCACAGACTTCTAGCCTCCAGGAGTTCCCTGCTTTAACCTCCAGCCAGAAGTCATTTATCCTCCTAAGAGATTATCACAGTGCTTGATCTGCATTTCTTTCTTGGGACTTCCCAGTTCAACACCCGTTTATCGTTATTTGTGTAAACTGTTCACTTGTCCTATTCAGTGGTGGGGTGGGGCCTGGAGGCAGAGTCCATTTCTTACTCCTCAGCGTATTTTTCACAGCCCGGTGTAATATGTAGGGCCCTCAGGCAAGACTAACTAATGAGCGAGGCTGTTTTTGATTAGATCTGCTCCCTGAGCCCCTGCATCTCGATGGGAATTTGGGAGTCAAGAAAGCTATTTGTTGAAATTCTTTAGCTCAGGTTTCCCAAAGAAAAGATTTACCTGAGAAAAGTTGAATCATGGTTTCCCTAAAAAAAACAGGTAACTCTTACCCTGTGGTCCACCTCACCCTGCCTTACCCATGATGCCCCGGTTCCTTGCTGTCCTAGAGGCTCAGAGACCATCAGCATCCCAGGCTGCACAGATCCTCCTCTCCTTGTTTATGGTTCAGATTTCTTATCCCTTCCTGTGCCATCACATTTATTTAGTATCTGGGTTGACACTCTGTTGGATCCCCTGTGACAGGCTGCAGAGACACTTCTATCTCACATTGCTTCAGTTCAGACCTTAGAGGATCTAGTTACTACCTGTACTTGGAGGTTCTACTGTTACATAAATTTATCCACACAGATTTCAGAACATTCTGGGAAATGCCTGCTTAGCTATTTCTCATACCAGGAATGCACACCCATCTCTCTTTCTGTTTCTGTCTCCCTTTCTCTCTCTCTGGAAGTCTGCCTCTGTCTAATCTTGCTTCTTGGCCTGTGACAAATGAGAAGGGTCTGAGGTTCATATCTTGATCCAGTTTTTGGCAGAAGAGAACCCTTTTGAAGATGAACCCAACCTTATAATACCTCCCACAGTCCACCCTTTCTGGATGCATTACTCGAGACTTTTATGTTTTTCTCTTTAACTATTTCATAGTCACTGGTTTCTAAGCTATCCTAGCACAGTATTTGGTTCATAATTATGCACAAATAATGAATAATGAGGCGAATGAACTAATGACGGGGAAAGGGAAGAAAGAAAGTAGCATGTTCAGGGACTTCCCTGGGGGTTCAGTGATTAAGAATCCGCCTTGCAATGCAGGGAGCACAGGTTCGATTCCTGGTCTGGGAAGATCCCTCCTGCCTCGGAACAACTAAGCCTGTGCTCCGCAGCTATAGAGGCTGTCCTCTGGAACCTGGGAGCCACAGTTACGGAAGCCTGTGCACCGCAGCTAGAGAGGAGCCCCTCTCACCACAACTAGAGAAAGCTGGCATGCAACAAAGACCCAATGCAGCCAAAAATGAATATTAAAAAAGAAGGAAAGTAGTGTGTCCAGTTGCACTACCACAAGCAAGCCACCCCTTTTCTTCAAGTGCAGCCCTAAACAAGGTGTCCAGATGGAGCATCCCAGCCCCTCCCCTTGCTGATTTCAGTAAATCACAAGGAGCTTCGGTTTGCTCTGGGGTCAGTCTTGGTGTCTGAGTTGCTTGCTGGGGAGCAAAGTCCACAGCTGGCCCAGATGTTGCTGGGCATTTATATAAGTCTGTGTGTTTGTGTTCTGCGTGTCTTCTATGCAGAAACCGTGCCGGTCTCATCATGGGCTCTGGGGAAGCAGAGGTTGGTAGTCGCAACTCAGGAGGCCCCCTGCCTGCTGAGCCACCCCATGCCTGCAGCCTCATTCGTTTTGGGTTCTGCCTCCCTTTCTGCAACCTCCAAATACTTTCTTCTTTTCTCAAAGCCAGATCACACATTCGTGAATGGTTGGGCTATCTTTGAACCCTTAGTTCTTGCAGGATGACTGAGGGGAAAGCCAGGAATGGTGATAAGGAAGCAGTAGAGACATGGCATGTCCTCATGGCCACTTAAATAATTCCTGTTGCTATTTTTAAGTGTTGCTCAGTTTAATGCTCAGAATGGATGTCTGTTGTCAGTGCACAGTGCATGCTGTGCTTTCGTCTATGGTCCTGCCTGAGTAGGATTTGCCAGGCTGAATCTTTGGCAGGTATCCATCTGGCTGCAGATTAATTGAGGCAAGTCAATATGGGAGAAGCCCCTAAACTCCTGAAGAATGTGGCCGAATGACTGACTGCCTCAGGGGCAGGCGCAGTGCACTACAGCAGTTGAGTGGCAACAGTGAGCAAACCATGGCAAAGTGAAGCTCCCACTGAGCACCAGGCACTCAAGCATCTAACTCTGCGGCCAGCTGCTGCCAGCACGCTCCGTGCTACCCTGGTTGCCTCTTAGATGCCAGCCTTCATGTCAGTGCCCAGAGTATTTGGAAGACATCATTAACGGATATGGCAATTCCTTTCCTTAAGACAGAACTCAGAGGTGCGAGGAGGTTAAATGGAAAGGAACACAACAGGGCCAGGTTTCCAGTCCTTTCTCTTGTGCATAAATATTAATAGATATATATAATAGGTAACATTATATAATAGAAATATACATAAATATTAATAGATAATTGGCATAAGAGTTCTTTGGCTTTGTCATCTCTTGTGATAGTGGCAGGACTATGGGGTGGTTGTTCACTGTTAATTCTCCATTTGCTCGTCTTTGGTATTCAGCATATTTCTCTGCCCCCGATGAAGGCATGGCAAACCAGAGCAGTCCAACAGGTAGAAGCAAGTGAAGATAAATCTCCTTGTGACCGGGACTTCTTGTCGCGTCTCCTGATCTGCTTAAGATATAAAAGGAAGACATTCCACCTTTAAAGACACTTTCTATACCTTTGCTCATGGAATGGAACAGACCTCTGTTTAGCTGGGGATTGGAAGGGGGTGTTGGCTTTGTTTTCAGTGCATCAAAAGTACCATTTGTCTAAAACTAAGGGTTGACACGAAAATATCTCCAAAGCATATTGACAAAAGGGACTTATGATTTAGGGTAAGATGAGGCATAAGGCTTGGGTCCTTTGCTCTGTACCAGTGAGACACATCCACTCAGGCAATCACTCCTCTGAGACAGTTTCTGCAGGTGCGGTAAAGGGTCCCCAGAGCAGCTGTGAGTTTGCAGTGAGGTACATACATGAGCATGCTCTGAGCTCAGAGCACCACTCTTTCTATCCCCTTTTTAATTGTCTCTTTATTGCATCGTGAACAGTATCATATAAGCGGCATCATTTAACACAAAGCTGTCTGCTGTTTCAGTCTCTGTTCTGTGGTGACGAGCATAGAACCGTGCACACAGGATGGCCCGGGATGCTGTCAGGCCCATCACTTGCTCATCTGAGACCTCTAGTGCCTGTCACACAGGAACGGCCTGTAAAGTAGCTTTTCTAATCTTAGACACAGATCAATTATTCACCCGCCTGGCTCCTCTTGTGCATTATCTTATAGAATTCACCCTGGCAACATTGCACCTCGCATCTAAATCTTAATCTGAAATTGATACATGGATATTAAGTTTCTTCCGCTTTAGATTGTTCTAAATGTCAGCAAATTGTGAAAATGGTTTTAAAATGTTTTCTCCTTCCCTGACTTTTCCTTATGAAGGTTACTTAGCTTTGTATGAAGCTTGATAGAAAGCTTAGGAAACTAAGAGCTGGCTCTCCTTCTCTGCCTTTTAGTGTCAGTTATGAGATCAGACTTCTGAAATGTCAACCATTTAGCTTTTAAGAAGAAATGTAAAAGCAAAAATTTCTGCTTAAATCTATCTGTTAGTTGCATATAAGAATTGTGTGTATTTTTTAATTAATCAACTTTATTTATTAGAGCAGTTTTAGATTTACAGAAATTTGTGTGGATAGTAGAGAAAGTTCTCGTTTCACCCTCGATTTTCCCTTACTAATATCATCTTGTATTAACATACCATATTTGTTAGAATTGATAAACCAATGTCACTACATTGTTAATTCAAATCTATATACTAGGGCTTACTCTTTATGTTGCAGAGTTTTCAACATAATTAAAATTTATACAATTTTCACACAACACCTAGATACACATTCTATCCAAGTTTAGTGTCTTCTGGTTTATAGTCTCTGCTTAAACCTATTTTATATACTGTGTTGTTTTCGGTGTTGAATGCAATGGTATAAAATGTGTTTTCACTTTTCAAATAAGTGTCATTCAAAATTACACATTCCACAGTTATTCTTTTTCACTGCATATCGAGAAAACTGTGTATAGTGTCAAGTTCCTGATAGTTTCATACGTAAATCAGTAAGTCCATGATTGTCGGAAAAGTGATATGGACATGAAGAAATTCATTCATTCTATAGTGTATTTATTTTCTTTTTACCATGGGTACAAGCAAAGGAAACAGCCCTGTTGAGGGAGGGGCCACAGCATGTCCTTCATTGGCTCTCCCGACAAGATGGACAGTTATGCTCCTGAGCGCCACACAGAAAAGAACTAACGGTGCCTGGAGAGAATCTGGCCGGCTCAGGAAAAAATTGGAGAGGACAATGATAACGTTAATAGCCTTAATGAGCATGTGTTCATTTACCTTCAGACTGAAACAGTGACCCTTGGTCCACACTCTGCCGTCAGTTGGTGCTTCCATGTCGTAGTCATGAAAATTAAGCAGTGGGGGATTTCTCGCTAGAAAAGTAACATCCTTTTACACATATACATGTGTGTGTGATTCTCTTTGTTGTTTACCTCTGGCTGTGCTGGTCTTCGCTGATGCACAGACTTTGCTCTAGCTGTGACGAGCAGGGGCTTCTCCACTTGTGGTGCGTGGGCTTCTTGTTCCGGTAACTTCTCCTAGTGCAGAGCGTGGGCTCTCGGGAAGGAGGGCTTCAGAAGTTGCGGCTCCCGGGCTCTGGAGCGCAGGTTCAGTAGCTGTGACACAGGGGCTTAGTTGCCCTGCAGAATGTGGGATCTTCCTGGATCAGGGATAGAATCTGTGTCTCCCACATTGGCAGGTGGATTCTTTAGCACCAAGCCACCAGGGAAGCCTGTAAAGTAACATTCCTAAAGAGATGTCAGAACAACACAAGTGGACACACTCCACGTTTAGCTCCACGTGCAAAGGCAGGCCCGGGAGGACTGCCCATTCCTAATACTTCTCTTGCTTCATCACACATCGGACACATGGGAACTGATTCGGCCCAGGTCAGGGTCAGCAAGTGAGTGACAGGAGGGAGAGCCTGGACAATCTGAGAGTGAGGTGCTCAAATGAGTGGCGTTTTAGGACACAAGGTCCAAGTAAATCGAGGATCCAATGAAGGAAATTAATGATAGCGCAGCTAAACAATGAATATATTCTCAAGCATCTTCAGGGTCCTGTTCTGATATCATAGAACATTTTCACTCCACCCTTGCAGAGTTTAGATTGTGCTTTGCCGACTAAGGTCCGTCTAGTCAAGGCTATTGTTTTTCCAGTAGTCATGTATGGATGTGAGAGTTGGACTGTGAAGAAGGCTGAGCACTGGAGAATTGATGCTTTTGAACTGTGGTGTTGGAGAAGACTCTTGAGAGTCCCTTGGACTGCAAGGAGATCCAACCAGTCCATTCTGAAGGCGATTAGCCCTGGGATTTCTTTGGAAGGAATGATGCTAAAGCTGAAACTCCAGTACTTTGGCCACCTCGTGTGAAGAGTTGACTCATTGGAAAAGACTCTGATGCTGGGAGGGATTGGAGGCAGGAGGAGAAGGGACGACAGAGGATGAGATGGCTGGATGGCATCACGGACTCGATGGACTTGAGTCTGAGTAAACTCCGGGAGTTGGTGATGGGCAGGGAGGCCTGGCATGCTGCGATTCATGGGGTCACAAAGAGTCGGACACGACTGAGCGACTGAACTGAGCTGGACTGAAGTAGAATATGCTGAAATGTTTCTGCTTATCTCTTCAAGGACTATTTCTTAGGGCAGCTTTAAGTTTACAGCAAAAGTGGAAGGGAAGGTACAGAGACTCCCCATTCCCCACTGTGCTCACACACGAGCGGTCTGGCCCATCAGCAACACTCCCACGCCCACTTATTTCCACGGAAACTTTTGACAATATTTAACTCTCCAAAGCTTTCCAGTGTTTGTTAAGTTCTCCCCACCACCATGGGCCTTTGTCTATCTGTTTTTTCTTTTTTTTAATTTGTTGGAGTATATTTGATTTAAAATGTTGCGTTAGTTTCAGGTGTACTACAAAGTGAATCAGTTATACATATACATATATCAAAGTGAATCGGTTACACATAGACATAGATCAAAGCGAATCGGTTACACGTAGACATATAGATCAAAGCGAATCGGTTACACACAGACATATGGATCAAAGCGAATCGGTTACACACAGACATGGATCAAAGCGAATCGGTTACACATAGACATATAGATCAAAGCGAATCGGTTACACACAGACATATGGATCAAAGCGAATCGGTTACACACAGACATGGATCAAAGCGAATCGGTTACACACAGACATATAGATCAAAGCGAATCGGTTACACACAGACATGGATCAAAGCGAATCGGTTACACACGGACATATAGATCAAAGCGAATTGGTTACACACAGACATACATCACTTACACATAGACATCTATCCCCTCTTTTTTAGAGTCTTTTCCCAGTACTGGTTATCACAGAGTATTGAGTAGAGTTTCCTGCGCGATACAGTGGGTCCTTATTAGTTGTCTACTTTATATATTGTAGCGAGTATGCATCAATCCCAATCTCCCAGTTGATCCCTCCTTCCCCCTTCTCTGATCAGTAGCCTTAAGTTTGTTTTCTACATCTGTGACTGTACTTACAGCTTATAGGCTGTGTAATTTTGCACAATTTACCTCTCAGAACTCCAATGTCCTGTCCATAAAATAAAAATAGTAATGTTTTATGGGGAATAAAGGTACAGTTTGATCCTTATGGTACACAGGGCATTGTGTCTTGCACTTGATGCACACCTAGTGAATGTTGGTGACAGGACTTAACCAGAGCAAGTACAGGGCCCGTCCAGCTCTCTGTGGTGGCCTTGATGGATTGTTATAGTTGACGTCGTATCAATGGGAAAAGTGTTCTAAACACTCATAGCTATAGACAGATTGTGCTTATCTTAAAATGTAATTTTAACAGAAAATTAAGAAAAAAAAATTTAGAGATGTTCAGGGTGTTAGAGATGTTCAGGGTGGGAGAGATACAAGCTGGAGCAATTAGAAATGTTCTCAAAGATTTGGAATATTCTTTGGAAGGACTGATGCTGAATCTGAAGCTCCAGTACTTTGACCCCCTGATGCAAAGAGCTGACCCACTGGGAAAGACCATGATGCTGGGAAAGATTGAGGGCAGGAAAAGTGGGCAGCAGAGGATGAGATGGTTGGCTGGCATCACCAACTCAGTGGTCATGAATTTGAGCAAATTCCAGGAGACAGTGGAGAACAGGGAAGCCTGGCATGCTGTATAGTCCAGGGGCTCACAGAGTCGAACACAACTTAGCAACCGAACAACAACGAAGATTTGGTGCTTGAAGAAAGAGTGGGAGGAAGGGGTATTCAAGTTCAGGATAATTTTTTTTTTTAATATTCATTTATTGTTTGGCTGTGGAGGGTCTTAACTGCAGCACTCAGGACCTTCGTTGTGTCTCAAAGGCTCAGTAGTTGCAGCAGGCAGGCTTAACTGCCCTCCTGTGTGTGGGATCTTAGTTCCCCGACCAGGGATCAAACCCTTGTCCCTTGCATTGCAGGGCAGATTTTTAACCACCGAACCATCAGGGAATTCCCTGGGAGAGTGTTTTGTGCTCGCTCGCATAAAGATGTCAATGTGGTTCAGTGCCAAGCTTGACGAAAAATGCCTCCGTGTCACTTTGCGGGGAAGAAAATCAGCAGATAGCAAGCCTTTTAGGGTTGCTATTAGGCGTTCCAGACAAGCCTGCTGTGAAGAGGGACCCCCAGTGGTGAGAGCTGCTTCTTTTAGAAGATGCTCATCTGAAACCACTGACAACCGGAGGAGCCTCCCCACCGCCCCCCGCCCCGCCCTG
>SJYX01007518.1:58779-192992 GCA_006410675.1 Oreotragus oreotragus
ATATATGTATATGTGTGTGTGTGTATATATATATATATATATATGCCACATATTTACCGCTGTCTCTTATACACATCTAGATGTGTATAAGAGACAGACACTTGTGGGTAAGAACAGCGACCCCGGCACACAGGGAGAGGCAGGGCGGTCCCTCCCCTCCCCCGGCCCCCTGCCCAGCCCGGTGAGAACTGCTTTCCCACCCTCGCAACAGGACTCCGCCTCAAAATCAAGCAGACGCCATCCTAGCTGCCTAAGCAGCCCCATGGGGTTTCTGGGAGCTGAAAACCACAGCAGAGCTTTCTCCTGACTGGGCATGACTCTAAGACAAGAAAAAGGATAATTTTAGACCACCAACTTTGACCTTGCGAGTACAAGGAGAATGGTATAAAGAAAGAAAAATAAAGTGGAAGAAATGAGCAGAAAATGATAGGATTTAAACCGCTAGATCCTAAGATCAGACCCAGTTTTTAAAATACCCTAAAACCTCATACTGGAGAGTTTAAATCTGAACCTAGCGATTGTCGCTTGTATTATTTTATGTGTAATATAAATGATCGTTGTTGTCTAGTCCCTAAGTTGTGTCCAGCTCTGGTGTGACTCCATGAACTATATAACCCACGAGGCTTCTATGTCCATGGGATTCTCCAGGTAAGAAGACTGGAGTAGGTTGCCATTTCCTCCTCCAGGGGATCTTCCCGACCCAGGGATCAAACGGTCATCTTCTGCATTGCAAGCAGATTCTTTACCCCTGAGCCACCTGGGAAGCCCAATTAGGAGCTGCTTAATATTAATGCTCTTCTGACGCCTACTGTTTATCGACAGTTTGCCTTGTGCAGATCACACAGAATGCCCCACGCACCATACTCAGTGTATTAGTTGCTTTTGGCTGCTGTAACAAGTTTCCACAAATTTTGTGGCTTAAAGTGACGCAGACCTATTCTCTTACATTTCCAGAGACCGGAAATCCAAGATGGGTCAGCAGGGCTGCATTCCTTCTGGAGACTCTAGGGAAATATCCTTTCTTGCCTTTTCCTGCATTTCTTGGCTTCTGGTCCTGCCCGTCCTGACCTCTGCTTCCGTAGTCACGTCTCCCTCTCTGACTGCCATCCTCCCGTCTCCCTCTTATAAGGATCCTTATGACTGTATGTAGGGCCCACCCGAGTAATTCAGAATAATCTCCCATCTTGAGCTCTTTAACTTAATCCCATCTGCAGAGCCTATTTGGGCAAGCAAGTGACATATTCCCAGGTTCCTGGGACTGGAATGTGGACTTATGAGGGTCTGTTGTACCACACTGAGGCTTCCCGTGTGTTAGACCATCATCCTAGACTGAAGTCTCATCAGAGGAGAAAATGGCCAAATGTTACAAGTGGAAGGCTGTGTTACAAGTGGAAGGTCAGTTTGTTCCCGTACAGAATTCTATAGGTTAATATATTTTATATGGGCTTCCCAGGTGGCTCAGCAGTGAAAAAAAAAATCTGCCTGCAGTGCATGAGACATGGGTTCGATCCCTGGGTTGAGAAGATTCCCCTGGAGGAGGAAATGGCAACCCACTCCAGCGTTCTTACCTGGAGAATCCTATGGACATAGCATAGTAGTACATGCATGCTCAGTCGAGTTCCATTCTTTGCAACCCCGTGGACTATAGCCCATCAGGCTCCTCTGCCCTTGGGATTCTCTAGGCACGTGGATTGCCATGCCCTTCTCCAGGGGATCTTCTCGATCCAGGGCATCAAACCCAGGTCTCCCGCACTGCAGGCAGATTCTTTACCAACTGAGCCGCCAGGGAAGCCCACGTGTACTGCTACTACTGTGGCTACTGGTACATTTTATGTGTGAAAAATGAAAATGCATTTAAGGGTTATGTTCAGAAAGAGCAAGTTTCTCCCTTAACATTCTGTAAATATTTTAATGTGTGGTCCACAGCATCTTCTCCTTCATCCTGCAGCCTAGCTAACTGTGGGCCCTCCATCCTCTGGGGGCTGCTGTCAACTCCAGGCGAACCACTTAAGGCAGCTCATTTCTTCTCAGGTACAGTGTGTCTTTGCTTTATGTTTAGCATTTAAACTGGTTGTCAGCCCTGCCCCAGAACAGTGACCTGAACTTGCAGTCTGCACGCGTGCTAAGTCACTTCTTAGGGACGCCATGGACTGTAGCCCGCCAGAGTCTTCTGTCCGTGGGATTCTCCAGGCAAGAATACTGGAGTGGGTTGCCATGCCCTCCTCCCAGGGATCTTCCTGACCCAGGGATCGAACTTGTGTCTCTTAAGTCTCTTGCATTGACAGGCACGCTCTTTATCACTAGAGCCACCTGCAGTTTAGCACAGCACATCCTCTGAAGTACAACAGTGTCTTTCTGTCTTCCTCCTGTGGCTTGTGGGGGCTCGAAGAAGCAGGAAGAAAGTTCAGGGTAGTGTACACCCTGGAGTGGTGGGAGAGGGGGCGGTTAGCAGATGGCACCCTGGCAGTAGAGGAGGTTTTCTGGGTGTTGATGGGTGACAGGACTGTGTGCTGATGGTCCCAGCAGGAACTGCCTGCAGAGGAGGGGTTGGAATTCAATTCCCAGTACAGATGGAGGAGCTTGCTGTAGAAGCTTCAAGTCTGTGGATAAGATAACAAAGATGTTGAAGAGGTATTTACCCTCCTAGAGAGTGTCGATACCATGGCATTGCGACTCACTGCAAAGCCAAGGGCTTGCTGGGGGCACCTGTTCAGCTTGGATGCTGGAAGCTTGGGGGATCTCTTAGTGACACTCAGCACTGTCCCATGTGTGGCTCCTTAGAGGCTGCTGGGGGGCCACGTTCTCTCATACTTAATTCAGCTCTGTCAGGACTAGATTATGGTGAGATTTGGTTGTATTTTTAATTTATGGTGACCAGACATAGATGTATTAGTTTCCTACTGATGCTTTAACAAAGAACCACAAACTTGGTAGCTTAAAGCAACACACATTGGTTTTCTTACAGTTCTGTCTGTCAGAAGTCCAACATGTATCTCACTGAGCCAAGTTCAAGGCTATAATTCCTTTCTGGAGATTCTGGAGCATCTCCTTTCTTGCCTCTTCCGCCTTCTAGTGTCTCCTTTCTTGCCTCTCCCACCTTTTAGTGGCTGCCTACTTTCCTTGGCTCATGGTCCCGTCTACCATCTTAAAGCCAAGCAGAATCCTTTGTCTTTGTTTTTTTTGTTACGGGAGAGTGACTGTTTCTTTTCTTTTCTTAAATACTTGTCTATTTGCACTGGGCCTTAGTTGTGGCCTGTGAATTCTTAATCGCTGCACGTGGGATTTGGTTCCCTGGCCAGGGATTAAACCCAGGCCCCCTGCACTGGGAGCACGGACCAGGGAGGTCCCCAGAATCTTTCTTATATTCCCATCTCACTGATGGTCTTTTTTTTTTTTTTTTTTTTTAGAATCACATCTTCTTCTTCCTTTCTCTTCTGATATCTGGATTCTGAACATCTTGGGATTATGCCATTCTCTTCCAAAACTTTGTTACCAGTGTTGTGGCTGCATTTCAGCTACAGAGTTATGAGTGAGGAAATAGTGATCAAGGTGAAAAGAGAGAGTTTCAGAAACACTGTAGCCAGGGGTCAGAAGCATGGGCAGGTATGAACAACATAGAAAAGAAAGAGGGTAGGGCACCAAGAAGTATGTCCTGGTGAGTCTGAGCTTTTTATGTCAATAAAACTTGTGCTTTTCAAGGAAATGAACTTTAAATGCTTGTAGAAATCATCCATTGTTTTTGTTATTCAGAGGAAGTAATTCATCATAAAATAATAAAGAAGCTGAACAGATACATAAGTACTAGGTGAATAATCACCTAGATAGTGTTAATGTTAATACCATAGAATTGCAAGGACTTTTCAGAGACATATTGGTTTGTAGAAATTATAATTCCCATATTTATTTCTCTTCGATCTATTGCATTCTCCATTATAACTCTGGGAGAATATAAAAATTGACCTGTATCAAACAGAAACATGATTTTGGCAGCAAAACAGGTTTCCGTAAAAATTAAGCAAAGTAGACAAAAGAGAAGAGCTAGGCAGATTTTATTACATTTATTTTTGTCCAGTCCCTCAGTTTTTCCTGATTTATTTTAAAACCCAGGTCACATGGGCCAGAATCTATATTTATTGTTAAATAAATATATCTGTTAGACTTGAACCATATATGGAAAATATTGCTAATCTTGATTCCAGTGGTATTTTAAAATATTAATATTCTGAGTTGGTTTAGTGGCTTTAGCCTTTTTTTTTTTTTTTCCTCCAGGCTTTGCACTCAAATATAATTGCCAGCCTTTCTCCACTTTGCTCCACTTTTCTCACTTCCTGTGTCCCATTAAAGCTTGAAAGGATGTCATCCCTCATAGGACATGATTCTCATCCACCCATTCTTCTTTATTTCCATCCTTGCATTTCTGTCTTAGCTAAATGTTAGCCTCCAGTGAATAATTCCTTTTGGCTCAATGGACAAGAGAAACCAAGCAAAACTTCATTCTTGAAGGAAATTACTAAGCTAATTTTTACACCATCTCTTTACACCACTTCTTAATCAGACACTTTCGTTAAATTCTAGATGTCAATGAGCAGAAGCAAACACCCATAGTTATATGCTTTTCAGAATAAAGTATTGCTGTTGCCTCTAGCTTTGCACATTCTGATCTAAAGCATTAATATTTCATTTACTTCTGCCTCAATCATCCGGTAGTATAATGCTTAAAAAAAAAATCACAGGAAGATGACTGAGGTTTTGGTTAGTAGTGAAAGAAGGCAAGTCTTTTCAGAATCACAAAGAGCTACAGACTGTGTTTCAACTATACTTACTACAGAGAGGTCTCAATTCATGTCCCAGTCTGTCCGGACTGAACAGCTGTGCCAGGAATTCTGGATCTGTGATCAACTAGTAATGTCTGCATGGGTACAGAATGTTAGAGTAGGAATATATATATATATGTATATGTGTGTGTGTGTATATATATATATATATATATGCCACATATTTACCGTTCTTAAAATCTAGATGAAGGCTTCCTGACAACATTTTTTTTTTTCATTTAAAGACAGTGTGGGGGCAGAGGAGGAATCGGGAGGTTTGAAACTATGTATAAAATAAATAACTAATGAGAACCTAGTGTATAGCACAGGGAACTCTGCTTATTAAATGCACTGTAATGACCTGAATGGGAAGGAAGTCCAGAAGGGAGGGGATACATGTATATATATTGCTGATTCATTTTGCTTTACTGTAGAAACTAACAGAACATTGTAAAGCAACTATAATCTAATAAAAATTAAATTATCCTCTAATTAAAAATAAATTTTAAAAGTACTTAGAAAAAAAATGAATTTATAAAAGGCAGTATGGCAGTGGAAGGAACTTGGGTGGGTTCAGGAATCAGATCCGTTTGGGTCCAAATCTCTCCTGTGAGTGAGTGAGTGAGTGAGTGAGTAAAGGTGCTCAGTTGTGTCCAACTCTTTGGGACCCCATGGACTGTAGCCCGCCAGTCTCTCCTGTAGTTTTATCCAATTGTATGATGCTAGGAAAGCCAACTACCACTTGTGCAGTCTTTAAGATGGGATTGATAATACCTGCATTTCATGGTTGTTGGAATAGTTAATCAGAACATTGCAGGTGAAAGCCCTGGGCCCTAGGAGAGTCTTCATCTATGGTAGCTCTACTGTTCATTTCCTGTGTTATCTTTCTACACTGTCACCCACCGATCTGCCAAGACAAAGTCTTCACCAGACCATGGGGCTCTAGCAGAAGAGAGAGATTTCTCAACTAAACCAGTCACATTATACTGCTTCTCACTCAGATCAGACCAAAACAAGTTCTTCCTTGGGAAATTCGCAGACTTAAGCTGGTGAAGAAGACAAGCTCTGTTGTCTTGTGCTCCCAGAGCCGAGGATTCTCCTCCTGTGACAAAGCCTGCCCGTGGTGGGGAGAATGAAGTCATGGTACAGCATCTGAGTGTCTAGTTCTATAGCCTGGGCCCCTGGAGCGGCCCCAGATCCTGTCCTCCCAAAGCTTGGTCATCTTTTCATTTGATTCATTAAGCTCCATCCCCTACTCCCACCCCAAACACAGACTTCTAGTCCCGTTTAACTTTTTTTTTTTTTTAATGTAGTTATTGTTGTTTAATCTGGCTGCACCGGATCTTAGTTGCAGCACGTGGGATCTTTACTTGTGGCATGTGAACACTTAGTTGCAGCCATGGGGGACTGCAGCCATGGGGGATCTAGCTCTCTGACCAGGCATCAAGCCCAGGTCCCTGGCATTGGGAGCATGGAGTCTTGGCCACTGGACCACCATTTAACTTTCGGCCAAATCCAAACTTGAAACAGTTCTAACTGATACACTAATTATTATTATGCCTGTTTTTTAAAGAAGTTTGATTTCTACAGATTATCTCTAAATTCCATCATTGCTCTTCTCTTGATCTTTTTTCATTTTCTTTGTACGAACAAGTCTTAAAATCCAAAAGAAGTGGATTTCAATGGCTTTGCTTATAAGCATGTCATATTAAATAGCTGAGCTGTGAATATTTATGATTGATACTGCTGCTGCTGTTGCTGCTGCTGCTAAGTCACTTCAGTCGTGTCTGACTCTGTGCAACCCCATAGATGACAGCCCACCAGGCTCCCCCGTCCCTGGGATTCTCCAGGCAAGAACACTGGAGTGGGTTCCCATTTCCTTCTCCAGTGCTAGAAAGTGAAGTCACTCAGTCGTGTCCGACTCTTTGCGACCCCATGGACTGCAGCCTACCAGGCTCCTCCATCCATGGGATTTCCCAGGCAAGAACACTGGAGTGGGGTGCCATTGCCTTCTCCTATGGTTGATGACATACTGGTAAAGTCTTTCTCTTGCAGTGGCCCAAGTAGATAACATTTATATCCAAAAGTTGGCACTATTGAGTGGTCTTTTAAAAGTTTGGTGCCATATGATGCAAATGAAGCCACAGTAATCCTTCTAGAACCTGTTCAGACAAGACAGGTCTCTAGCAAGAAAAGTCCACTCCATCTCACAGATGGTGCCTGCCAGCCTGCGGTCCTCAGTGGCCTGGGTAGCCCTGGGAGGGCCTCAGCTTCAGCGTCATCCTAGTGGGAACTGTGGCAGGAGGCATTTCATCTCTGTCACCCTCAATCTCGGGTTTCCCTCTGGGCTCGGTGGTTAAAGAATCCGCCTGCATGCAGGAGACACAGGCTTGATCCTCTGGAGTGGGAAATGGCAACCCACTCCAGTTTTTCTTGCCTGGAGAACCCCAGACACAGAGGAGCCTGGAGGGCTCCAGTCCACAGGGCTGCAAAGAGTCAGACATGACTGAGCACGCATACACACAACGCACCCTCATTCCCACCCCACCACCTGCAACCGCCGACTCCAGTGTCTGGCCATGGTTGGTCTTCCAGAAATGCTTGTTTAATTTTGGTTTTGGCCACCTCTCGAGCATCAGGAGCTTAGTTCTTGGGCTGGGGATTGAACCTGTGCTCCTGCAATGGAAGTGCAGATTCTTAACCCCTGGACTGCCTGGGAAGTCCTGTTTGTTTGGTTGATTAGAACCTCAAGCAGAGAGAAAACATAATCTAGTATACCTTTTCCCTAAATCTCACCCCAACAATTGTCCCTCACTATCTTCAGGCTTTTTCTGTATAAAAGCACCTTCCTTTTACTTCAGTATTTCTCAGCTCCTTTAAGAAGAAAATGTGTCTTTAAAATGAAAATTCTAGATTCAGGAGAATGATTTTTCCACAAGCTGTATAGAAAAATCAGATCTACAGATTTCAACTTACTACTTGTACACATATACACGACTATTCTTGCCCTTAAGAAATACTGTGTGTTATTGTATAAACTCATACACATGAAATAGTTGGAAAATCACAAATTCACAAACTCTCATAATTAGGGAAACTGAAAAAGAAGCAGCCAGGGGGAGTTGTTTTTATTTTCCATTTTCCCCATCACAGTGCTAAGCATGAATAGAACAGACATTTCCTATTAATTTGCACCTTAACTAAAAACCTATATAATCCAATTCAGCTTTTTGTTGAACTTTAGATGTTTCACCTAGATTGAGCTTTTATATCTTATTTGTTATAAGCTCTTCATGAGCCAAATTTGAATTATGCCTTTATCTTTTGGGTCCTAAATATGCATTAAATACTTAGTCAATACTTGATAACTGAATAGGAAATACAAGAAAAAAGAATGTTTTCAGAAGCTGATAGTGTAATGGGAAACACAGGATCAACTCAAAGATGACTGTAATTTCCCAAAGAGCATTCAAATGAATAATTTAACCAGCTTTCACTTTAAAGCTGACTTAAGATGGCATTACTCAGTAGGACTGAAATTGCTGTGTCCCAGAGCACATGGAGAAATATAATATGTAGGCCAATAGGCAGGTAGAATGTTCTGCTCAGTCGTATGTTCTGTTTAATATAATTTCAGAATCTGAGGAATCATGAGCGTCTTTAATCCAAGTCCTTCATTTTGTAGAGAGAAGTGACTTCCCCAGAATCACCCAGTTAACTTGAGATAGAAAACTTGAGATAGAAAACTCTGTCTCACATTCTCAAGTTCCTAACTTTCTCATCTAGTGATGGCCATTCAGTACCCCTGAGCCTCAGTTTTTTCATCCGTGGGTTGAGAGGCAGTATTTGACACTGGATTTCCACACCCAGTGAAACATGTGTGTAAAGATACTTTGTTCATCCATGGGATGAGAGACAGTATTTGACACTGGATTTCCGCACCCAGTGAAACGTGTGTATAAAGATATTTTGTTCATCCGTGGAATGAGAGACAATATTTGACACTGGATTTCCGCACCCAGTGAAACGTGTATAAAGATACTTTGTTCATCCGTGGGATGAGAGACAGCATTTGACACTGGATTTCCGCACCCAGTGAAAGATGTGTGTAAAGAAACTTTGTTCCTTGTAAAGCTCCAGGGTAATTTGAGGTAGTATTCTTTCTGTTGTTGGGATCTTGAAATTGCTATGTAGAATTTCTGATACTAGAGAATGCCAGTTGAAGAAATGCAGGAAACACCTGGTTTTTTTACTCTACACTTAACTTATCCAGGGATGTGACTTGGAAACATTAAAAGTAAAGGCTGCTTTTAGATAGAAGCTTTCAAAAGAAAGCTTTCTTTTTTTTTTTTAAGTGACTCTCCATCTAGAGCAATAAAGAAAAACATTGTTCTGATTTATGTCTTAGCCGGCTGTCACTTATTAAAAATTATTTCCTCTAAGAACAGGTCTATTAACTAACCTGTATTTGTCCATCTCACACTGAATTTTCATCTCTCTATTATGTTCCTGTTCAAATGGAGGCAGCTGTGCGTGAATATCAATTAAAGTTAATGGAAATTTGGTTCTCCTCTCTCACTGCTGAAAAATTGTGAATAGATGTTTTAACTGCTGTTTGCATAGTACTAGATTAGGCACTTGGGAGTGTAGCTGCGGTGGAGAAATTTAAATTGTCACTAACACAATGACAATAGCTCATGAGTGGGCTCCACCAGAGGGGAGTGTGCTGGGTAGTCCTGTGTTCAGAGGACAGAGTGGGAAGTCCCACCAGCAACTCAGTTCAGTGGCTCCGGGTAGAAATTTCCCAGGCTCTTAATATGGAGATGGTCCAACATGTAAAGACAATTGTCTAAGTAAAAACAGAAAGAATGAGAATTTCTGGGTGGGACACACAAGTCCTTCTTTTCCATCACTAAGATTCAGTTGCAAGTTCTACACAAAGTTGACTGTGCTCTGCAGTAAAATGGGAAAAATACATCACTTGAATCATTGAAACCCAGAGATGCAGACCAAACATTATTTTAGCAAGTGGTTTCAATTTTTTTCAGAAAAGAATGTTTTCTACAAAGGCCCGCCATTAATTGCTTTTAATTTTTTTCTTTTCCTGCGTGGAATATCCTTGATTTTCAATAGAGTAAGATAAAGTAGGAAAGAAATAGAAAAGCGACCAATATTGATGAAGTCTTGTCATCAGTGTATGCGTTACAACATGTATTTATAAGGTTAGAGATATTTAGAGGCTTCCCTGGTAGCTCAGCTGATAAAGAATCCATCTGCAATGCCGAAGACCCCAGTTTGATTCCTGGGTTGGGAAGAACCCCTGGAGAAGGGATAGGCTACCCACTTCAGTATTCTTGGGTTTCCCTGGTGGCCCCGATGGTAAAGAATCCACCAGCAATGCAGGAGACCTGGGTTCAATCTCTGGGTTGGGAAGATCCTCTGGAGAAGGGAACAGCTACCCACTCCAGTATTCTTGCCTGGAAAATTCCATGGACAGGGGAGCCTGATGGGCTGCAGTCCATGGGGTTGCAAAGAGTCAGACAGGACTGAAGGGACTTAGCATGCATGCTCCCTGAAGTCACTTCCCTGCAGAGCAACCACAGTGATCTCTGAGAAGCTTTAATATTTATCACACTCTCCTTCCCCCACTTGTAATTCCCCAATGGCGTCCCCTCCACCTGCCATGACATCCAGACTCTGTCCTGGATAACAAAGCCGCTGCCTCCCCTGGGTCCTGCCTAGGTCTCCAGTATTGTTTTCTATCAGTCTGCCTTTTTTCACACCCCAGTATAGTGTTGCCTTCTTGTTCCCTAACACATCATATATGTTCCCACCACTGAGCTTTTGCATAAATTCTCTGCTTTAAGAGCTCTTGGCTCTCATCTCTGAGTGGCTGGATCCTTCTTAACTTTCAGATCTCAGCCTAATGCACCTGCTGGAAGATGCCTCCCACAACAATCCCTCTAAAGTAGTCACCCCCTATCCTGCCCCTCTGCTTTCCCTCCTGTGCATTTGTTGCTGTCTGATATTGTCTTGCTTATCTGTTTATTAATTTTTCACTTTTCACTCTGCGTGCAGGCATGCACCCCTGTACTGTAGGCTCTGAGAGTGGGGCCTTGAAAGTATTCTTTGCCATGGTAAACTCAGTCCTTGGAACAGTGCCTATAGAAGATCCTCAAAAAACATATTTGGAACAAATGAGTGCATGCATTCAAGCAACAGAGAAATCTATTTAGGGGGAAATTGATGATGTCTGCTTTATTTCATAGTGAGGACTTGGCTGATCTTGCTAAATTCCTAAGAACTAATCAAAAAATCAAAAAATAAAACTTCCTGTTATTTGGCCAGTTCAGTTCATTGAACTCTCTTTCTTCTGCATTTGTGATCAAGGCTGCCATAAAGGAGAAGCATGTTGGGATTTGAATTTCTGATTAGATGCATGGAAGAGGTGAATGTGACATGGAGACAGGATCCTTATGACCTAGGATGTCTAGATTCTCACTGATTTGATAAGATTGTGGCCATGATCTTCAGGTCTTTGGGCAGAACCAGAAAGTCTGCAGTACTGAGAACTACTCCAGTGGATGGCTATAGTTCTCTCACCAGTCCTCCTTCCTTTTTTTTTTTTCTGCTACCAAATGAAATAAAAAGTACAGCAGGCATGGCCCTGAGATATTCTGTCAGAGTTAACCATGTGGAGATGCTCACCTGTGGGGCTGAAGCGCCCGTGTGAACCTAAGTCTATCTAACTCTCAGCTAAGCTACACCCTTTCCCTAAGGAGATTTCTGAGGTCAAGACTGTTGACCCATTTAGAGATCCAGGGGAAAGGAGCTTTCTATTTATTTGCCAGTAAAGCACTATTTATGACATTCTGATCACACTTCGCTCTTAAGACTGTACTTACAGAGTTTTGTATGGGGAGAGTATAGAACACTCCTTGTAGGGTTTATCCTTTGGGGATTTAGGATTGAAAACATTGAAGATGATTTTACTTAGTATTGAAGATAGTTGTATATGGCCTCTAGCCAGTTCCCCGTTCTTCCTTTCTTATTTCACAGTTGCAGAGTGCTACGGGTGTAGTTTGCCTCTGTTTTGAGCCCCACCCTTTCTGTTGCTAAGCAGATGAACTGGGTTGCATAAATTGTCAGTTACTCAGCTGTGACAATGAGAGCGACAGGACTCAGCCATGGGCAGAAATGAGGACAGCAACTTCTAGCTGGATTTCAGATTAGATGATAGAGAGAGAGGTAGAAGGCAACAGGTGAAATTACCGTAAGTAAAAGTTTGATCTTTACAAACTGGTAAAATTTGAAAACAGAACAAAAATGCCCCCTCCCCTTGCCCTAATTTCCTTTACGTATATTTTCAGGAAGACCTGAGCAAGCTCATTCTCCTTTTCAGAATATTTGTTTATTGAAGGGAATTCTTCCTTTAATGTGAAAGTCATCTCTTATCATGACCAAAAGTAAAAAAAGAAGAAAGGATATTATGGAAGGAAAAATGAAATATAATTCTGCTACTTTAATACCACCTTATTAGAATTTGTGTGTGTTTCCTTCAGAGATTTGTATTCATTATATTAGAGGAAATGGGTTAGATTTGTTTGGGTATTCATTTCTTTATTTGGTCTAGTTACAATTTACATACTTTTATCCTGTAGTTTTGGGATTCCCTGGTGGCTCAGTGGTAAAGAATCCACCTGCCAATGCAGGGAACGCAGGTTCAATCCCTGGGTCTAGAAGATCCCCTGGAGAAGGAAATGGCAACCCACTCTGATATTCTTGCCTGGGAAATCTCATGGACAGGGGAGCCTGGCGATCTACAGTCCATAGAGTCAGAAAGACTCAGACATGACTGAGCAACTAAACAGCAAGCAACAGTCCTTAGTTTTAGAGTATTTATTGAGGAGCAGTTACTAGTTTAATATTTCAGGTTAGGTTGACTCCCAAGTCTGAAGTCAGTGCTAAGTCTGTATGTATTCATGAGCATATTTGCATTTCTGACCCAAGAACAGCAAAAGCTGGCTTTGCTTTGGGCCATGAATCTTGACTCATCTCATTTACCCAGCTTCTTTAATAAAGCAGGTGTCCCCCAAACCTTCCGCTCTCAGCATGTCACCTGTGACTTCGCATGGGAATGTTCCATGAAACAAACATTGAACAGGACTACAAAGACTTCCTTCTGGAGCCCTAGGGTACTGACTCCACTCACCTACAAGAGGCAGAATAAGCTCAATGCCGGCTCTAGCCCCCCAGAGAGCGGTAAACCGTGTGTACAAGCATAATTAGCGCACCATCAGGTTGTAAGAACCAGTATTTGGCTTTCTCTGTTGGGATGTTTTCCTCCAGTGGCTTCCCAAAGAGCTCCTTTGCAAGTAGCTGTGGGAACTACTACAGCAAATAATGCACTAAAAAAAAAAAAAAATTTTAAAGAGCGTGCTGCAAATGGAACACTAGAGGGCACTAGAGTGACATTGTTATGTGATGGCATTTCCCTTTGCTCTGCCACCAAAATACTATTTTTATTGAAGGGCAGTTGGTGTACAATGTTGTTAATTCCTGTTGTACAGCAAAGTGGTTTGATTGTTGTTGTTGTCCAGTCGCTCAACAATTGTTGTTCGTGTCCACCTGTCTGTGACCCCATGGACTGCAGCACACCAGGCTTCCCTGTCCTTCACTATCTCTCGGAGTTTGCTCAGAGTCATGTCCATTGAGTCAGTGATGCCATCCAACCATCTCATCCTCATCGCTCCCTTCTCCACCTTCCCTCAATCTTTCCCAGCATCAGGGTCTTTCCCAATGATTTGGCTCTTCGCCTCAGGTAGCCAAAGTATTGGGGTTTCACATGTATTTTTTTTCCCCTCATATATATATGTATTTATATTATTAAAAAATATCCTTTTCCATTATGGCTTATCATGGAATATTGAATATATAATTCTCTGTGCTGTTCAGTAGGACCTTGTTGTTTATCCATTCGATATATAATAGCTTACATCTGTTAACCCTATCCTCCCACTCCATCCCTCCCCCAATGCCCTCCTCCTGTTAAAAGCTTTTAAAATATTGTGCTGCCTTGTCTTGAACACATTTGCTAGAGTTTACACAACATAGATTTATGATATGAGTCAAATGTTTGTTGTTATTTATCATTCTAATCAACATTTTCTCAAAAGCAGGTCTTTTCTTCCTATGCTGAATTTAAAAGAATCTTTAGTAATTTCTTCTTAGTTTTGTTTTTGAAGGAAAGCACATCTTATTCTTCTAAGATTGTAACTTGCCTAATAGTTCTAATACTAAAGATGTTAGAATCTGCTAGATATTAAAGAAAGGAATTGTCCCAAACCTGCTTTTAGACTCACAAGATGTGGTCATCATATCAATATGTGTCTGCTGTTGAATTTAAAATAAAGCATATGAATGCACCAGGATAATGTCACAGCTCTAAAAAGCAGATAAGTATGGGTAGTTAGAAAATTATACTGTCACTTAGTCCTAAACAAACAGTTTAACCAGAAGGTTTTCTTTTACAATCAATGTTAAGCCATTTTAGAATTCTAAATGAAGTAGTTTTGTTCAATATAAATTACCTTAAAAGTGGGAATTTAGTGTCTAATGTTTATGTGCCTGCGTGCCTAGAATTGTCTTTTAAATCATCCTTGCTTCCCCTCAAGACCTGTCAGTCTACTTGAAGAAACAAGGTATTTTCCTTTTAAGAAGTTGTCACATGACAATTTAATCCAAGAGATAAATAACACCTACCAAACATACAGAATTTTGCACATGTTTATCAGGTAAAATTGTGTTTAAAGGGTGGAGATGCTACAGGAGAGGAGGGGCTGGGGGAAGACCTGTGGGAGGGAAAGGGCTCTCTGGGCTTGAAGGCTGGGTAGGATTTGGGCAAAGGACAGGTAATTCAGAATCACAGCCCGGCGAGAAGGGAGAAGGAAGCTTTAGTCCCTCAGTTGTGTCCGACTCTTTGCAATCCCATGGACTCAAGCCCACTGGGCTCCTCTGTCCATGGGATTTCCTAGACGTGAACGCTGGAGTGGGTTGCCATTTCCTCCTCCAGGGGATCTTCCCGACCCGGGGATCAAACCTGAGTCTCCCACGTTGCTGGCAGGTTCTTTCCTGTCTGAGGCACTAGGGAAGCCCTGGTGAGAAGGGAGGCATGCGTGCTATCGTGTCGGCTCTCTGTGACTGCAGGGACTGTAGCCCGTCAGGCTCCTCTGTCCATAGAATTTTCCAGGCAAGAATACTGGAGTGGGTTGCCATTTCCTTTGGGAGAGCCAGCAAGAATTCCCCAGCCCCAACATACCGGGCCTCTCCTGGCCCCTCCACAGGGAGGTCCCAATCCAGGGTTACACACGCCATTTGTTCTTATGTTACTGCTTTGTTTGTTTTTATGGTGGAATTTGGGGTAGTTGTCTTTTGTTTGGGTTTTGTTTTGGAGTTTGTGTTGTCTGCTGTTTTGATACTTCTCTCAGTTCAGTTCAGTTCGGTCGCTCAGTCATGTCTGACTCTTTGCGACCCATGGACTGCAGCATGCCAGGCCTCCCTGTCCATCACCAACTCCCACTGATGCTTCTTTCATCAGGGAAAAAAAAGATCCCAGCGTTTGTAAGACAGCAATTCATTCTCCACCCCCAATCTTGCTGATCGTTTTCCTGGCCTTTCTCGGCTCTGTTGCAGCCAGATCTGTGTGTGCTGCTGTGATGACCAACTTGACAGCTGGGCTGCTTTGGTGGGGGCATGGGAAGGGTCCTGAGTGTCACCCACCTGTCCTGATGCACCTGGAACCGGTCCCTCCAGGGACTGAAGGAAGGATCATGGCCTGATTTCATCTTTGTAGTCCTGACACTCAATACACATTAGGAGTTTGGTAAATATTTATAATTAAAAATATCTTTTGGTTACTATAAGAGCAGTGTAAATGCATTATGGAAAATTGGAAAATACAGAAAGCAAAAATACTTTTGAAAAACAGCATATGCTCACATAGGTTACTATTAACATCTGAGTGTCTGTCCTTCCAAACTTATTTCTATACCTATCTGTGTTAATTTGTCTTGTTTACAAAAATTACTTTTAATTGGAGGATAATTGCTTGACAATGTGTGTCACTTTCTGTTTTACAACAACCTGGAATCAGCCATGAGTACACATATCAGTTCAGTTCAGTCGCTCAGTCGTGTCCAACTCTTTGCGACCCCATGAATCGCAGCACGCCAGGCCTCCCTATCCATCACCATCTCCCGGAGTTCACTCAGACACATGTCCTTCGAGTCCGTGATGCCATCCAGCCATCTTGTCCTCGGTCGTCCCCTTCTCCTCCTGCCCCCAATCCCTCCCAGCATCAGAGTCTTTTCCAATGAGTCAACTCTTCGCATGAGGTGGCCAAAGTACTGGAGTTTCAGCTTCAGCATCATTCCTTCCAAAGAAATCCCAGGGTTGATCTCCTTCAGAATGGACTGGCTGGATCTCCTTGCAGTCCAAGAGACTCTCAAGAGTCTTCTCCAACACCACAGTTCAAAAGCATCAGTTCTTCAGTGCTCAGCCTTCTTCACAGTCCAACTCTCACATCCATACATGACTACTGGAAAAACCATAGCCTTGATTAGATGGACCTTAGTTGGCAAAGTAATATCTCTGCTTTTGAATATGCTATCTAGGTTGGTCATAACTTTTCTTCCAAGGAGTAAGCGTCTTTTAATTTCATGGCTGCAGTTACCATCTGCAGTGATTTTGGAGCCAAAAAATAGGTGCAGACAAATAATGTTTGATTCCACTTATGTGAGGTACATAGAATAGTCAGATTCAGAGTCAGAAGTACACTGGCAGTTGCCAGAGGCCCTGGGGCCGGGGCAGGGTGCAGGGCCTGGTGGGGAGGGGTGATGGCTTGTGAGTATTTAGTGGGGACAGAGTTTCTGTTTAGGAAGGTGAAAGATTTGGGGGACAGATGATGGTGAGAATTGCACAATGATGTGAATGTCCTTAGTGCCACTGAACTATACAGTTAGATATGGTTAAATAGTATGTTTTATATTATCTCACTTTTACCACAATAAAAAGTTTTTTTTTTTTTAATGAACAAACATTTCTTGTTGTCTTGAAAGTAGAGCTCTGTCATGTTTTGACAGCAGCTTTTGCAGTTCTGTCAGCAAAATGAATTGCTGATATGTGAGCTGGCAGTTGTAAGGTGCTTAACAGATCAGCTTTCAATTTGACACGAGATTTTTTTATTCTCATTGAAGTCAAAAGTCCTCTATTTTTAAAAAATTTTGCATGACAGACAGCAAACACATATTTACTACAAATACATATTTTTCATTGTAAGTCCAGAACCAAAAATTGCAGCTCTAGTAACCATTAACTCAGCAGCTTGTACCAATTTAATTTTAGATAGAACATAAGCCTCCAAGATTTCATGAGAAGTAATGACAACATAGGAAACCTTAAAGTTGGCCATTCTTACGCTGGGTACATGACCCGTCAGCAAACATTATCAAATCTGCTTTTTGATCTGATAAATCACATCGAGGCCTAGTATCTTCTTTTATTACTATCATATAATCACAACCATCTGCTTGATCAGGTTCTTAGAAGAGGGTAGCAGTTTAGGAGACTGTACCTCCCAAGCAAGTATTAGGACTGGATACCAGTGCCTGCTCATAGATGGCTTGAAGGCACACTGACACATGCTGGGCTTATGCACTTGTAAGATTGCTGTCATAGCAAATGGGCACGCACATAAATCGAATGACCCGAGGTGAGAGACGGGACCTTTTCAATAACAGTGGCTGTGGCTCCTGCCCCTGATCTGAGGCACCCTGGCATTACCAGGACTCCAACATCCAGAAAATCTGAGAAATAAGCTATTGGTCTATGGCCTAGTCCCAGTTTGGAGTTAATACTTTCCTAAGTAGTAGTTCATCATCAAACAAGTGGGAACGTTTTGTTTTTGTTTTTTTCAAAATCTGGAATCCCCAAAGCTGAGGGAGAGGCTATGGCCAATTTTAGTATTGCAAAACTTCTTAGATTCTAAGGAGCAGACAAGGGGGTCTGGAGAATTATGGAATTGCTCTGTCAGAGGTTATGCACATTTGGCAAAAGCTGGGATCCATTATTGATAGTCCCCCATACTGTCTATGTTTATTCTTAGCAGGCTGCTTTATAGGCAAATTTGGCTGACTCTCAGACTGTGACACTTTTTGGCCTCATCTGACAACTGAGGTTGTTGTTTAGTCACTTTGTTGTCCCTGACTTGCTGCTGCTGCTGCTAAGTTGCTTCAGTCATGTCTGACTCTGTGCGACCGCATAAAGATGGCAGCCTACCAGGCTCCTCCATCTCTGGGATTCTCTAGGCAAGAGTACTGGAGTGGGTTGCCATTTCCTTCTCCAATGCATGAAAATGAAAAGTGAAAATGAAGTTGCTCAGTCGTGTCCGACTCTTAGCAACCCCATGGACTGAAGCCCGCCAGGCTCCTCTGTCCGTGGGATTTTCCAGGCAAGAGTACTGGAGTGGGGTGCCATTGCCTTCTCTGTCTGACTTGATCTTGAGTTAAATTAATTCCTTCAGCACAAAGCAATGCCTCAGTTTTTTTCCATGGTGCTTTTCCAGTATGGTGTGAGAGTGCCACTCTGCCATCTCCCTTTTCTTCTGGAGGGCACATAGCAAACAATTCAAGTGTTTTTTTTTTTCTATTTTAGGGAGCTCCATGAACACTCCGTCCAGGGTACAGAATATAGTGGCCTTCAATTGGTAGAGCAGGCCTCTCCCAAATAGGTTTACTGGAGATTAGGGGAAAGTAAAGCACATGTGGTGTTGGAGAAGACTCTTGAGAGTCCCTTGGACTGCAAGGAGATCCAATCAGTCCATTCTAAAGGAGATCAGCCCTGGGTGTTCTTTGGAAGGAATGATGCTAAAGCTGAAACTCCAGTACTTTCGCCACCTCATGTGAAAGTTGAGGTTGACTCATTGGAAAAGTTGAGAGTTGAGAGTTGACTCATTGGAAAAGACTCTGATGCTGGGAGGGATTGGGGACAGGAGGAAAAGGGGACAACCGAGGCTGGATGGCATCACTGACTCGATGGACGTGAGTTTGCGTGAACTCCAGGAGGTGGTGATGGACAGGGAGGCCTGAGGTGCTGCATTTCATGGGATCGCAAAGAGTCGGACATGACTGAGCGACTGAACTGAACTCAACTGAAGCACATGTGCGCCTCAGTGAGGGTGACTGCCTGTATGGGAATCACAGAGGAAAAGGAACAAGAGGGCTGACCCCAAATACCAACAGCTTGTACTATCTCTTGTAACATGGAAAGCAAGAGATTTCCAAGGAAATTGCATGGTAAGCAGCCCACCTCTCTACCAGAAAAGGCAAGAATAAAATAACCTGAATAAAATTTATCAACACACTTGGTTCCCCACATTCCACCTCTGAGAGTCCCTCAATCTGTTCATTCTGACCATCTGCCAAATATTTCCTAGCAAAGATTTTTTCCTGCTAGACCTTCCTGATTCACCCACCTCTGCAACCTTCTCATGTTCCCATCTCACTTCACGGTCCTTCCCTGGCTTGCTGTTTTGCAGTGATGACGTATATTTTTTCTCCTCTTCCTTTGCTCTCTTCATAGGTTGGCCAGAGTTGGGATTATTCCCTTTAGTGAAGAGTTCTAAGTAGCCAGCAGAGCAGTCTTTAATCTCTCCTTTTCTTTATCCTCTGGATTATCCCCAAACTGAGTAGCAGCTGCTAAGGTTTGAACACTAATCTGTGCTTGCCAACCTGCCACCTTCTCCTTAATCTGGGTTTGGAGAATTGGCAAGAGAGCCAAGAGAAAGGTTGCTAGGACTGGAATGTGGATTTGATCTGCCCCTGAGTCCATTCCCATAATGTTAGAGAAAGCTTCAACAAACAGAGCACAGAAATCAACAGTGAACTCCCTGTCTTTCGCATACACTGCCCACGACTTCTCCCAGCTCACATTTATTGGAAAGGCGTCCAGTCCTGCCATCAACAAACCCTCTCCATAGGTCTTTAAGGCCGTCAATTCTTCTGTGGTTGTAGGGAGTGATGGAGTATCACCCTCTCTCAGCACAATGTCCTCCTGTAGGCGATCATTTCCTGGTCCACAATGAGCTTGCTCCATCAAATACTTGAAATCTGCTGGTCCCCAAAGTCCCTGCAGCATCTAATGCACCCTCGGGGCTGTACACTGAAAATATGCTGAGAAGCATTGCTGCCAACTTTTGTGGGTCTCCCCAAAGTGTGTGTGTTGGGAAGCCTTTAGATGAATGACCCTCGTGGGGTAGAAGGGCATGGTCAACTCAGTATTTCCTTTGTGCCTGAGGGGCTTAGGTGGCTTTTCAGCTGCACCAGCTTTGCTAGAGATCTGAATAGGAGGGCTGGTTTTCCTCATATTGAAATAGGAAACAGGATTATATGGTATATTGGTTTCTTTCCCCATATTTGTATTTACCAGTGTAACTCCTTTCTTGTTCATCTTTCCAAGCATCTAGTCCAAATACTGTCCACCCTGTAGCTTTCATATAAGGATTCAGTTCTGTCACCCCAGGATCCTGATCATTTCTCATGTCTGCCTTTCTAGCTACATGGTATGTGTATGAAAAGGGACTCTAGGAGGTGGAGTCTGGTCTAGGACATGAAGACTCAGGGCTAGTCCAGCAGGCACACCATTCTGCATCCTCCATCAGCAGGTAACACATTGCTGCTAAGTCGCTTCAGCCGTGTTCGACTCTGTGTGACCCCATAGATGGCAGCCCACCAGGCTCCCCCATCCCTGGGATTCCCTCGGCAAGAATACTGGAGTGGTTGCCACTTCCTTCTCCAATGCATGAAAGTGAAAAGTGAAAGTGAAATTGCTCAGTCGTGTCCGACTCTTAGCGACCCCACGGACTGCAGCCCATCAGGCTCCTCCACCCATGGGATTTTCCAGGCAAGAGTACTGGAGTGGGTTGCCATTGCCTTCTCCAAGGTAACACATTCAGTTCAGTTCAGTTCAGTCGCTCAGTCGTGTCCGACTCTTTGCGACCCCATGAATTGCAGCACGCCAGGCCTCCCTATCCATCACCATCTCCTGGAGTTCACTCAGACTCACATTCATCGAGTCCGTGATTACCAGCTAGCAAAGTCACATCTTTCTCAGGGAAACCCCTTCCTCAAGGGAATCACTGTCTACAACGTCATCATCTACTCATCCCCAGGAGTCAGTGTAAGACAGGGAGGGGAAAGTGAGACAGCTGGAGCAGAGAGGGTGAGACAGCAGACGAAGGTGGAGGAGAAAGAGAAAGCACCTCTGACTCCCATATTCCTGATTGTGAGACTGGGGATTTCCCTGGTGGCCCAGTGGTGAAGAATCTGCCTTCTGGCCACTGAGCCCACGCACTCTGGAGCCTGCTCACGACTACTAGAGATGACTTTCTGCCGTGATGAACGCTAAGCACAGCCAAAACAATCAAACAAACAAACAAAAAAAAATATCACTTCCCTGAGCTGTGAGGCTGGTAAGAGGCTTATTTAGCCATGATGACGATTTATTTGTATGTATTTGAAAAGGAAAGAAGTTCTGAAAGAAAAAGGAGAGGAAGTCTTTCCCCCTAATTTCAACAGGAATAATTAAGCCTCTTCTTTTTAATTCATAGTTGCCCCTGCAGTAGGCCGGCAAGTATTCCACCCTGCTTTCCTCGCCCTCTGCATCAATGAATTAGGATCATATTTTCAGATTTGAAACAGGTCTGAAAGGATGACTCCAGGCTCTGCCTTCTGGCTGCTGAGTGTCTGAATCATTTAGGATCAATAGTTGTGATCACCTCTGATGGATAGGTCACCCACTAATGTTGCTAGAGGCTTTCGGTGTTTCAGCAATCTGATAGGTACAGAGTTTTATTTTGACTGTTTGAAGTCCTTTCTGCTCCACATTAATGATCAGATAAACATCACTAGATGATTAATTTGTCATCAAACTAGAAGATTCCTCGCTATCTGGACAGTCATGTGCACATGTTCTCATCTTCGAAGACAACTCTCACCCATGTCATTTGGCAGCTCTTGGGTCAGAAGTAAACTGGACATATGACTCACTACTTTTAGAATGTCACTGAAATCCTATATCCTCTATGATTGGTTTAGTCCCTAAGTTGTATCCGACTCTTTGTGATCCTCTTAGGCAGGTAGCCTAGGGAAAAGGAGTCCAAAATGGCGGTGGCTAAAAGACTAAGAAGGGAAAAGCCCGCAGAAATAGAATAAAGGACGGTTCAAGGACCGGAGTGAGGACCTCAGGTACAACAAACGACACTCCTGGCTGGCCCAATTTACACAGGACAGGCCCAGGGAGAGAAAAACATAAAGACAGGAGCCAAAGCTAGCTCGCTCTCTCCCCCACGCACTGGGATGCTCTCTCTTCACGTCTTTGGATCGACATGCCCTCGCGCCTCAGAGATGGGTTTTCCTGCTATCTTCTAAATAAAATAGAGCTGTAACACTGAGCTGCAGCAGTGATTTGTCTAAGAGTTATAACACAGTCCTTTCACGACCTGAGAGCTATAACACAGTCTATCCAAGACCCGAGAGCTGTGACACGCTGAGGGGGCTTTAATGTCCGTCATTACAAATCTTTGTTGTGACGAGACAAAGAACCGAGGAACAAACACTCGCCTGATGATCCCGTGGACTGTAGCCCACCGGGCTCCTCTGTCCGTAGGATTTTTCAGGCAAGAATACTGGAGTGGGTTGCCATTTCCTTCTCCAGGGGATCTTCCTAACCTGGGGGTAGAACCTAGGTCTCCTGCACTGCTGGCAGATTCTTTCCGACTGAGCTACCAGGGAAGCTATATCCTCTATACAACCCATTTTAACACTCTAATCTGCCCTTTTAACTATCTTCCCACTATAATATATGCAGTAAATAACCCTTCTGAATATGCTTTAAAAGTAATGCTGACTTCACAGGATTACTGTTACATAGAAATTATTTTCACATGTGTTTATCTTATCTGCCTAGGGCTCCATGAACGGGTCATGCCCTGGACTACTGGGTATCTTCCAGCATGCCTGGCAGTAAGATCTAGGCCTAGTGGGGTGGGTAAGGGGTATTCCAAGGAGATAGAATTCAGCTCAATCTAGGAAAAAACCCACCTAGCAATTAGAACCATCCGGGCAAGATGTTTCAGCAAACAGCGAGCTCTCAAGTGCTAGATGTACTTTAGTAGACACTGCAAGACTACTAATCACAGTGCCCTATGAAGAACTCCAACACTGAGTATGGTGTTCAAGTCACTGGTTGCTTTGGAGAGAGGACTGGCTTTTTGACCCTGAGAGCAAAAAAGAAGGGATTCCTTAATGAAATGTACTGAGATTATATGGTCGGAAGGGCTGGATTTCTGCTCAAATGGCCTTCCCTCCCCATCCCTCAGCTCAAAAAAGTGAAAACTAATGTCAAAGTTCTCTGAAGATTCCCAGATAATGTAGAAACAAGAATAGTTAAAAATACTTGGCATCACTAGACTACTTACCCTCATATACCAGGGAGAGGTGAGGAGAGGGAGAGACGGAGACATTCCTCTCCTGTCCTAAAGATTTGCTATGACCAGAAAGGGTGGCTAGATGCAAGGAAGTAAGAGCACTTCCCGGGGAAAGAAACCTTGGGAAACATCTTTGGCCTCCACTGCGGCACTATGGATGTCACTCTTTTCCATGATAACCAATCTCTTCTCTTGCCTGCAGTCATAATTCCCCTCCCTCCCTCCCTCTGGTTGCCTGTGCAGAGCATCAAGACCCCAGCAAAGGTGTTCCAGCTTTGTAGCCTGTAGTCACCTAAATCCTACTCTAAATGAACTGGGCATGTAGTAGGAAAAGGGACATTTCAGAAATTTCACTGTGGGCATTTTCCTAACTTTCCATGGCAGCTATGATGGTGGACTTTTGGCAGGTCGTCTCAGAAGTAGATGTTCAGAGAGTACAGGGATAAAGCCATTATATAGACATACTGAAACTTCCAGAACAGCTAATCTAAACTTTTGCTATTCCATTCTTCTGGGTCTGATGGCAATTTTTATAATTTATACTTCATTATTCTTCATAATGGAAAGAAAATGAAAAGTAACTACAATTTTAATATGCATATGCTAATACTACCCTGTATTCAAGGAATGCTTTTTAATTTCCAAAAGTGCCAGAGGCCTTTCCAGAGAAGATATGTTATTGAAACTGCAAAGCTTTGCAATTCAGAAACATAGGAATACCACATCCCAGTTCTAAGAATAGCAGAGGCCCTTCCCAAGAGAACCACAGAGCTCATGAGCAGTTTCTCCTGGGACTGGTCAGAGAGAATTCAAAAAGTGGAAATGAGGACTCTTGTAGTACAACAGTGGCCAGAGTTTGGTTTTTAAACATGAAAAATACTGAAAAAGTATAAAGTGCTTGCTAACTGGTCTGGCATTTAACAGTGGTTAATTTGCTTAATTTAGGAAAAAAAATTCATTTTGTTGCATTTTTCAAAATTTAACCTTTGAAACTGAATGTTTCTAAGAGACTCAGTCATTCCAAGAAAATATCTGTCAGGTTCCAATTTTCCATGAAAGTGCTATGAGCTGGAAAAGCTTTTGTATTCAGAAAAGAAATGTCAATAGCACAGGAATGAAAGCCCCAGAAAGGGAAGGGGCAGGGGAGCCAGCTTTGCAAAATACCCTTGGCTTTCACATAGAAAACAGGCTGCCTTCTGCAAAAATTTTTGAGTATTCAGGGAAAATAATCTCAATCCTAGGCCTCTCAGCCCTCTCTGTTCAAGGCATGCTGCTGCTGTTGCTGCTGCTGCTAAGTCACTTCAGTCGTGTCCGACTCTGTGCGACCCCAGAGATAGCAGCCCACCAGGCTCCCCCGTCTCTGGGATTCTCCAGGCAAGAACACTGGAGTGGGCTGCCATTTCCTTCTCCAATGCATGAAAGTGAAAAGTGAAAGTGAAGTCATTCAGTCGTGTCCGACTCTTAGCAACCCCATGGACTGCAGCCCACCAGGCTCCTCTGTCCATGGGATTTTCCAGGCAAGAGTACTGGAGTGGGTTGCCTTTGCTCTCTCTGGGTTCAAGGCATAGAGATCTTCATATTCCATCCCAACAATAAATGTCTAAAGTGTCTTACTGTTTATTGAGCTTTGACGGCAAAGAGTATCCCTTGGTTCTGTGCAAATGCAATACCAAGGTGCATCCACACTGCTTGTGTGCACTCCTGTGGAACTGTCATCAATACAGCAACAAAAAAGCTTTAGTCATGTCGTGTGCCCTCCAAAACCACATCCCGGGTTCCTGTGCTAGAGACACACCATTATGGCAAGAGAACCCCATTACTGTAGAAATACTTTTATCCTCTTGAATGCAGGCTCCAGATTGGGTTTTTCATGGTTTTCCTTTTTCTCTGTCACTGCTGTTTGGTGAGCACTTTAGAACAAAGGTCATCAAATCTGGGCCTGCAAACTAAATTCAGTTGGTGGAATTTTGGATGGCTCATGAACAACACATGGTTACTACATTTCAAAATGCTTGGAAAATAATTTTGAAAAATGTTGTTGACACTTGATAATTAAATGAAATTCAGGGACTTCCCTGGTGGTCCAGTGGCTAAGAGTCCATGCTCCCAATGCAGGGGGCCTGGGTTCCATCCTCGGTCAGGGAACTAGATCCCACATCCCGCAACTAAGAGTATGCATGCTGCAACTAAAGATCCCACATGCTGCACTGAAGACACCGTGTTCCTCAAGGAAGACAGATCCTGCATGCCACAGACAATACCTACCCGGTGCAGCCAAAGAGAGAGTCACATCTCAGTGCCCATGCATAAAGTTTCATTAAAACCCAGGCACACTCATTTGTTTACACTTTGTCTAAGGCTGCCTTCACATGCTAAAATGGCAGACTGAGGTCATGGCAGGGACAATATGGACCACAGAGCCCAAATTATTTATAATCTGACCCTTTCCAGAAAAAAATTCTGCTCACCACTAGCATGGAAGAGACCACTTCATAAAAGAGACTTCAATTTTTGTTGAATGAATAGAGTGGCCATCGGACCTTACTCATCTCTTTGGAGCAATAGCCCATATCCATTATGGACCACTAGCTGAGGATACCAAACAGGGGAGTAGACTGAGTTATTGCGTATGTGCTCAGCCTTGTCCAAATCTTTTGTGACCCCAGAGACTGTAGGCTCTCTTTTCGTGGAATTTTCCAGGCAAGAATACTGGAGTGGGTTTCCATCTCCTCTTCCAGAGGATCTTACCCACCCAGGGATTGAACCCACATTTCCTGAATTGCAGGTGGATTCTTTACCACTGAGCCACTGGGGAAGTCTGAACTGAGTTGCTATTAGGTTGTAACTTCACTGAAGCTCACTTACAAAAAGATTCTGGAATAGAATAGATGCTTTCGGGTGTATAAACCTAAAGGTAAATCTTTATACAAGTAATTACTTGTGTTTGCCTTGGTTCCTCCTCTGGAAAATCCTGAAGACTATTTTTATATGTTTTTCTCCAAAAGGCTCCTAAACCTCTGGTCACAGATTAGTACTGACAGGTAGGAAATCCATAATGTCACTTTCAGAGAGATTGCAAAATACACTATACAATAATTGATTAACCCAGACCACTACCATCTTCTGGAATTTCAACGTAGAATTCATGAGCATCCCTACCCAGTTCCAATGCAAGATCTCCTTCAGAACTTGGGCACTAGGGAGTTTGATTTGAAAACTGAGGTCAAGGNTGTTTATTGAGCTTTGACGGCAAAGAGTATCCCTTGGTTCTGTGCAAATGCAATACCAAGGTGCATCCACACTGCTTGTGTGCACTCCTGTGGAACTGTCATCAATACAGCAACAAAAAAGCTTTAGTCATGTCGTGTGCCCTCCAAAACCACATCCCGGGTTCCTGTGCTAGAGACACACCATTATGGCAAGAGAACCCCATTACTGTAGAAATACTTTTATCCTCTTGAATGCAGGCTCCAGATTGGGTTTTTCATGGTTTTCCTTTTTCTCTGTCACTGCTGTTTGGTGAGCACTTTAGAACAAAGGTCATCAAATCTGGGCCTGCAAACTAAATTCAGTTGGTGGAATTTTGGATGGCTCATGAACAACACATGGTTACTACATTTCAAAATGCTTGGAAAATAATTTTGAAAAATGTTGTTGACACTTGATAATTAAATGAAATTCAGGGACTTCCCTGGTGGTCCAGTGGCTAAGAGTCCATGCTCCCAATGCAGGGGGCCTGGGTTCCATCCTCGGTCAGGGAACTAGATCCCACATCCCGCAACTAAGAGTATGCATGCTGCAACTAAAGATCCCACATGCTGCACTGAAGACACCGTGTTCCTCAAGGAAGACAGATCCTGCATGCCACAGACAATACCTACCCGGTGCAGCCAAAGAGAGAGTCACATCTCAGTGCCCATGCATAAAGTTTCATTAAAACCCAGGCACACTCATTTGTTTACACTTTGTCTAAGGCTGCCTTCACATGCTAAAATGGCAGACTGAGGTCATGACAGGGACAATATGGACCACAAAGCCCAAATTATTTATAATCTGACCCTTTCCAGAAAAAAATTCTGCTCACCACTAGCATGGAAGAGACCACTTCATAAAAGAGACTTCAATTTTTGTTGAATGAATAGAGTGGCCATCGGACCTTACTCATCTCTTTGGAGCAATAGCCCATATCCATTATGGACCACTAGCTGAGGATACCAAACAGGGGAGTAGACTGAGTTATTGCGTATGTGCTCAGCCTTGTCCAAATCTTTTGTGACCCCAGAGACTGTAGGCTCTCTTTTCGTGGAATTTTCCAGGCAAGAATACTGGAGTGGGTTGCCATCTCCTCTTCCAGAGGATCTTACCCACCCAGGGATTGAACCCACATTTCCTGAATTGCAGGTGGATTCTTTACCACTGAGCCACTGGGGAAGTCTGAACTGAGTTGCTATTAGGTTGTAACTTCACTGAAGCTCACTTACAAAAAGATTCTGGAATAGAATAGATTCTTTCGGGTGTATAAACCTAAAGGTAAATCTTTATACAAGTAATTACTTGTGTTTGCCTTGGTTCCTCCTCTGGAAAATCCTGAAGACTATTTTTATATGTTTTTCTCCAAAAGGCTCCTAAACCTCTGGTCACAGATTAGTACTGACAGGTAGGAAATCCATAATGTCACTTTCAGAGAGATTGCAAAATACACTATACAATAATTGATTAACCCAGACCACTACCATCTTCTGGAATTTCAACGTAGAATTCATGAGCATCCCTACCCAGTTCCAATGCAAGATCTCCTTCAGAACTTGGGCACTAGGGAGTTTGATTTGAAAACTGAGGTCAAGGACACAGAAAAACAGGAAGACATTAAAACCACAAACAAATGGGAAGATTTCTTCATTCTCATACTGAGAAGCTGCAGTGATCTCAGATGAAAAGAAGAAACAAATGATTGTAAGCACTTAGATATCTTAGTGACTAAGTCACAAGAATGACAATGGACTTTCCGTAGTATAATCTAATTTATTATCAGAGATGAGCATATTACTCTCAGTAAGTAGAATCTAGAGATAAATATGGAGTGTAGAGGTTTACTTTTGCAAAACCCAAAGATGCTTACTCCTTGGAAGGAAAGTTTGACCAACCTAGATAGTATATTCAAAAGCAGAGACATTACTTTGCCAAAAAAGGTCCGTCTAGTCAAGGCTATGGTTTTTCCAGTGGTCATGTATGGATGTGAAAGTTGGACTGTGAAGAAAGCTGAGTGCCAAAGAATTGATGCTTTTGAACTGTGGTGTTGGAGAAGATTCTTGAGAGTCCCTTGGACTGCAAGGAGATCCAACCAGTCCATTCTGAAGATCAGCCCTGCGATTTCTTTGGAAGGAATGATGCTAAAGCTGAAACTCCAATACTTTGGTCACCTCATGCGAAGAGTTGACTCATTGGAAAAGACTCTGATGCTGGGAGGGATTGGGGGCAGGAGGAGAAGGGGATGACAGAGGATGAGATGGCTGGATGGCATCACAGACTCGATGGACGTGAGTCTGAGTGAACTCGGGAGTTGGTGATGGACAGGGAGGCCTGGTGTGCTGCGATTCATGGGGTCGCAAAGCTGGACACGACTGAGTGACTGAACTGAACAGTTTTTTAGTGATGAAGTTGAGACTTCACTTAAATCTCCTCTAAACTCCATGTGTGCCGCCGTTTTTGTTTCATTAAAGTGGTAGCCGTGACAGATCACTGTGGTTTATCGTGTACTCCTCCAGCTTTAAATCACACCGTCTTGCACTTCATTTTGAAACTATCTTCATACCTTTTGTTTTTGACAAACTTACCTTAGAACAGTACTTTCAGATTTATAGCAAAATTGTGAAGTTCTTCACATAGCCTATACTCAATTTCCCTATTATTAACATCTTACATTAGCGTGATACATTTTTTACAATTAATGAATTAACATCAGCGATTCATGGGGTCGCAAAGAGTCAGACACGACTGAGCGACTGAACTGAACTGAACTGAAAGTCCATACTTTGTTTAGATTTCCTTAGCTTTTATGTAACATCCTTTTCTGTTTCAGGATCCCATTTAGGACATCACATTACATTCAGTCACGTCTGCTTAGGCTGTGAACTTCTCATTTTCCTTGTTTTGATGACCTTGACGGTTTTAAGGAATACTGATAGTTTAGTAGAATGTCATTCAATAGGGATTAATATATTTTTATCATTCAGACTGGATTTATGAATTTGGAGGAAGATCACAGAGTTAAAGCGTCATTTTTAGTAGGTCATATCCAGGATAAATAGTATCAACAAGACATAACTTTTGATGTTGACCCGCATCACTTGGCTAAGGTAGTTACTTGTCAGGTTTCTCCACTGTAATCTTTTTTTCTTCTCTCTTTCCACATTGGACTCTTTGGAAGGAAGTGACTACACACAGCCCATACTTAAGGAGTAGGGAATTATGTTTCATCTCCTTGAGGGTTGAATAGCTATATTATGTGGAATTCTGCATGGGAAACTTTTCATTTATTCAATTATTTATATAAGCATGGACTCAAACATACTTAAATTTTGAGTTATAATCTATATTCCAACACTAATTTATTTTCTTGCTCAAATTGTTCCAATTTTGGCTACTAGAAGCTACTTGAGTCCTTTTCTTTGTTTCCCTTGGTCTTGAATGTTTAGTCTTCAGCTGAGATGAAAAATATTCCTGATATAACCCCTGCTGCTGCTGTACTATTACAAGTGTCAAGGGCAGTCATGTAATGCAATAAGCTTGGGATCTAAGTTAGCACTTCCTCATGTCTCATTTCTAAGTAAGGAGACTTTTCCTGACTATTAATTTCAGTTACATGTGCACAATTACGTTAAGGGTAATGACCAACTACCTTTCTATTTAGAACCAAAGCTAGGCAGCTTCTAGTTCTGCTTAGCTTAGACAAGTGGTGTTTACAAAACAGGACACAGGGATTTCAGTCATGAGGTTCCCAAGAGACTGACTGCTGGGTGAGGACTGCATATTTACTGAAGGAAAAAAATGTGCTGAGCTGCACTCGTTGTCAATACTTATGAGAAAATGACTTTAAATTAATCAAGAATCTTCCAGGATATAGGAATAAGATGATCTCTTATAAGATGAAACAGATTTTTAGGTTGGATCATGCCACCACCCTAGTCCAAGCCACCGGTAACTCTTGAGAGATCTACCTTTCCTAAATGCACTCTTGCCTCCATCTATCCATTTACCATAAGTGAGATCATGTCATTCCATTTAACACAACCACTTAACTGCTTTTGTAACAAAATTCAAAATTTTACGCATGCCCTAGAAGGTTCCATACTTTTTGGGCTCCTTTATCTCTGCAGACATTCCACACTCCTCTCTTCCTTAACTAGTAATGGTCTAGCCACACTTATCTTTCTAAGGTCATGGCACGGGCCCGTAAATTTTTTGATGTCTAGTAGCTCAATCTTCTTATAAGAACTTTTCAAAGTTTTTCAATCCTTAATGTTTCTTGTGCACGAGTTGGGTACCTAAGAACAAAGGCAACTTGTCTAAGAAACCCTCACAAACACACTGAAATGAAGTCTAGATTAAAACATAAAAACTCATATTCTTCTTGAGTTAGAAGCTTTTCTGGTGTTAAAGATGTACATCATCTTTGAGCTTTAATTAACTGATGTTATTTTCCTGAGAAATAGTAGTATTTGTTTGATTTTGACATCCTCCAGAGACTAAGTCAAATTTTAAAATGTTTTCTATTTACAACAAAGAGTTAAACACAAATTTAAAGAAAATACCACCTTCTTAATAAGTTATTAAAAAACTGAGTCCCTTTGATAACTATTGGTATCCTACTGCAATTTTCCAAATGTATGGAAATTAACATAATCTTATAATGCTGACAGCTTGAGATAAAACAAAAAATAGATCAAACAAAAATCTTAATAACCTGCTTCTATTTAAATGCATTCAAAGAGGCATTAACTCTCTGCTTCCTACTATGACGACTTTCTGGACATATGTGCCTGAGGAAAGTTCTTTAAGTGAAGAATCTACACGTGAATCTTCTTTCTCTATTTTTGCAAAAGGTCATTCATTAATCTCAGAAAAGAATCCCAACCAACATTGTTCTGGTTGATAACAGCTGTAACTTTTAAATGACAGTGATCCTTCCTCTCAGAATTGCATCTAAAAATTTATCAGGTTCTTAACTCCCAGAAGTTATTAGTTAAGATAGAACTGTCTTGAAGCTTTAAAAACTGAAAAATTTCACGTAGATTTCAGGCTTACTCATTTGGCAGTAAAAACTGACCTGAACTGATCAAGACTATTTTTAGTCTTTATTAATCTCACATAACATGAACATTGACACATTTTGCTGCAGAAATATTAATGTGTTTAGAAACCTCTAGACTCTGTCCGAGGGTGTTATATAGTACATAGTGTATGTAGTCTACGGCTTCTCTAGTGACTCAGCAGTAATGAACCCACCCAGATGCAGGAGACTCAAGTTCAGTCCCTGGGTCAGGAAGATCCCCAGGAGAAGGAAATGGCAACCCACTCCAGTATTTTTGCCTGGGAAATCCCATGGACAGAGGGGCCTGGCGGGCTGCAGTCCGTGGGGTTTCAAGAGTCGGACACAGCTTAGTGACTCAACCACCACCACCACCGCCACTCTAAAAGTCAAAAAGTTCTAAATTCCAAAAGACATCTGGCCCAAGGGTTTCAGATGATAAAATGTGGACCTGTAGTAGATTTCAGTAATTTTAAATAGAGGGATACTTGGGATAGTCTGATCACCTTTATCAACTACATACTTATTCATACTAAACTATTCCAGGTGTCTATTTCTATAAAATACATGTGGTATATAATTCTGATTATCTAAAATGTGTTCGGACTTAAAGTAGCTCAAATAGAAAGCTTCTGGTTTTTTTTTTTTTTTTTACTCTTGCTTAACCTGCTACTCTAAGTTTTTCCTTTTACAAACTGAAATCAATGTGTAAAATTAACCAGACAGGCTAAGAGATTAGATGGCTTGAACATTTGGGAAATAGGGCTTCAATTTCTTTTCTTCTAAGTGAGAGGCTGGCAAATGATGGTCTGTGGGCTTCCGCCTATTTCACAGCTATGTCCACTTATTTATATATGGTCTGTGGCTGATTTTCAGCCACAATGGCAGAGCTGTGTAGCTGTGGCAGAGACCATATGACCTGCAAAGTCTAAAATATTTACTATCTGGCTCTTTATTGAAAAAAGATTTGCTGAGCTTTGATCCAAGCCGATCACCCCACAAGGGTACTAGTACCTATGACTACTTTATAGCCACGATTTATAAAATGAGTTGGTCTGTCTGCATTTAGGGCTTATTTAGGGCTTCCCTGGTAGCTCAGCTGTAAAGAATCTGCCTGCAATGCAGGAGATCCTGGTTCACTTGCTTCCTGGGTTAGGGAGATCCCCTGGAGAAGGAATAGGCTATCCGCTCCAGTAGTCTTGGGCTTTCCTGGTGGCTCAGCTTAAAGAATCTGCCTGAAATGTGGGAGACCTGGGTTCGATCCCTGAGTTGAGAAGATCCCCTAGACAAGGGAACGGCTACCCACTCCAGTATTCTGTTCTGGAGAATTCCACTGACTGTATAGTCCATGGGGTTGCAAAGAGTCAGACACGACTGAGTGACTTTCACTTTAAGGCCTTATGGGTGACATTTCAAAGGCAAAGACAGAGACAGCTGTCACAGACTGATATTCCCTTTCTGTCTGAATGTGGCCTCAACAGGTCAACATGTTAGACCCTTGGGCAGATCCAGAGGGACTGAGGAATATACTACTTGCTGATGATGTAACTCTGGTCAGAGGATGAAGACATAACTTCATAAGGTGAAGTTAATAATGTTCCATTGATTGTAAACATTAAATTCACTGAAAAGAATCCATATGCTTTACATTTATGTTGATATGCGTAATTCCAAAGACGTAGGGAAATATGGAGCTCACAAATTATTCATCAGTATTGTAATTCAGATGTGCTATGCTTCTTGAAAAGACAAAATTATCTTTTGCCACATTTTGACAAAAAGGTTCCCAGCTCAGCTGTGGCTCAATAAACTTTTATTATTTTTTTGTTATTTATTTTTATTCAAAAGAATTTGTTTCCCTATCACAAAAATTAGATAAGCATACCACCAACAGCAGCAAAGTCCGTAGAGTTACATTGATGGTGGAGAGTTCACTGGGTATTCCCAATGTCCCGAAGGTCAAAAGGAGGAAAAACAGGGAAAAAAAAAAAATACTCAAAACAAATCCAAAACCCATGGTGACTTTGGGGAGAGACATCGCAGGATCTGTCTTCTCTTACTGTCGGCTGCAGATGTAGTTCAGCAGGATCTAGTACAATTTAACTTGAGCAAACCCTTCATACCAACTCTAGCACCTAATAGGGAGAAAAAAGATCAGTATAATAGAACAGTTTTACAATATAGAAAAAGTTTTATTAGTCTTTATTACATTGTAAATAAAGAACCAAACCCAGTAATCGTTTTCCAATTGCTAAAATGCCAAAGAATTTGAAGGGCTTAAACATTAATTTTACTTTCAATCTGATAGCTGCATGAACTCTTTCAAGTTAGTTATCTCTACAGTTAGCTACGGTGCCTTCGAGATAAACTACATAAAAAAATAAAGATAAATGACTGACTGATACACAGTGTGAATATGATGTTTTTAGAATATTATGTTGGTATCTTTCCACAATCATAAGAAAAATTTTAACTATTACTGTTTAGAATTTTAATCTATTTTTTGTATTAACAAGCATCTCATAGTGATCAAGATATTCAAGACCTAAAATCCGATCTTTCCCTATTGCTTCTTTTATTTCCTAGTCAACTGTCTGGGTGTCAAGACATTTTGTTAGCTATTAGAGTAGCACCTTATCATACAAAAAAAATTGTGATATTGCTAAAACTAAAAATAAGAAAAAGCAATGATCGGTTATAAAAAGAGTAGAAGAAACGGCTGCGAAAGGACACTGAGTGTGAGGACAGTTCTGAGCACTGTCAGAAAGGGTCACGTCAGATGGAGACTGTGATTCTCGGTGGCTAAGCATTAAAGGAGCAACTCATAGCCTGCTGTGCTAAGGCTTGAGTTATACCTGTGCTTCCGTAACGCTTTTTTGTCTTTACATTTGGCAAGCACCTCTTTACATAAGAGGTCAGGGCTGCTGAACAGAAATCTTAGATTTATCACTGAGATTCTGTAAGTATGTATGTAGCTTTGAGTTTTCTGTAGATACATTAGCAATCCCAATTGCCTCAAGGGCCAAACAATGTAGAAGAATAAAGCACGGCTTTTTCAACACAAGCCTTGCCATGAGAATAAAGAGAAACTGAGAGACTATAGAATCGCTTAAATGGAGATTCTAAGATCTTCTACCATCTTGCATGAGGCTTCCATAACATAGCACTGGCTTTGTCCATGACTCTCTAACAAGGTTTCCCAAATAAAAGAAACTAGATATATAAAAAGAAGTATATCATGTAAATTAATTTGACCAGCTAATAGTGCTGTTCTGCTTTGCATTTGCTCCTTTCATCTCTGTAGAACAGTGTGTGAGGCTTGGATTTGCTCTCTTGATTATTGGGTCATTCTCCACTCAGGATGAATGGAAGGAAGCCATGGCAAAATTAATGTTAAATGGCAGGGAAATAGATACATCTTATTTACAAGAATGCATTCTGATACTTCTATATCAGCAGAGAATATGTGGAAAGAACTGGTACCCACAGTCAAACCCATGTAGTAAAAACCCTCTCCAAGATGATTTTTGCTTAAAAGCTCACTGCTTAGCTCAGGATTCATTTATCCAATGTACTGTGCCTAAGTGCTGAGCATCTCTGGTGTAATTAAATAAATTTTTTATTTCCTTGAACCCCTAACTACCAAGAAAAGTATCTGGAACACTATATCTGAATTTGGGAATGAAACTGTGAGTGAAGAGACTAAATCAAAGTTTTCAGATTATACCAATGGCATGATCACATGACCAATCAACTTTCAACAGAAAAGCAGCTAGCAACTGAGGAAAAATCTACTTGTCAAGATAAAGGAAGAAAAACACGAGGAAGAGAAGAATACAGTAAGAGTTAAAGACATTCTGAAATTTGCTAAGTGTGTAAGCATCTGTTGCTGTATCTTGGATCCTGTCCCCTGAATACCCAGAGGGATAGCTGCACTGGCATAACAGAAGCTGAACGGCGAATGGCCCATGGTGAGTGCTGAATAGTCTTCATCTGGTTGTCATTCTGACCACCTTTCAGACCCTTCAGCACTTGTATAACCTCTAACAAGTACCATCATCTTCTCCAGAGTTGCAATTCTTTTCCCCTTCAATCAAAGCCATTTCCAAGCAGGTAGAGACTCATGATTTGGCATGCTCTCTAAGGCTTAGCACAACTCTATATTTCCATGTTATAGTTATAGTCTGCGATAGCCTAAAAATGGAGATGTATGAAATAGCTTACCTTAATTGTACCCTGACTGTTAGCAGCAATCAGCACATTGGACTCCTAGAAAAGAACAAGAACTTTTAGAGTACAGAGAAGGATCTCCTGCAGGGCAGCCCAGGAGAATAATTTCCTCTTCATCCTTCTTTCTTTCACTTTACCCAAAGACACAAATACAATCTAAACTGGAGAACCAACTTTAACATGTTTTTAACTATGAATTATAAATTCAAAATCCCATATTTTGAGAATTAGATTTAATAAAAAAAAAAAATACAGTTGGAAGCAGCGTAGGAAACTTTCAAATGTAAAGAAAAGTAAAAGAGAAACAGACTGCCACTAGGAGGAAAGCCAAGAAAAACAAAGACAGAAGCAAAGCACAAATAATAACCCGAGAAAAGCAAAGCACACAATTCTTTCCATAGACAACTTCCCCTTCATTCATTTTATCCCTTAAGAAACCAGTGACTGGTATACATCTCTATGTATAGCTATTTGGTATTAGGAAAACAAAATAATACAGAATGTGAATATTCATCTGGAGACAGATGGCTATCTTTCTTTTCAACTATTCTATTACTCGCTATATGCATTTTAAAAACCTTGGTGATTACTTCAAATAGAATGCATGTGGCAACATATTGTTTAAATATTCTAAGCCTTAAGAAAAAACTATTTCTCTGGAAAGCAGACAGGATGGAAAAGGAAATAGACAAGACTGAGTTTACCAGAGAGAATCTCACTGAGTAGGAAGAGCTGGGACATGCCTTCTGTTGTAAAGAGTCTAATAGGCTTTGAGCTTTGGAGTGTATAGAGGTCTTTTTGTTTTTCAGAGGAGACAGTCAGAAGGAAGTAAACAGATTTAAAACTGCCACAGAGGCCATTTGACTGATGTGAAGTCCAAGTCCAAATAATAGCTCTCAGAAACAGATAAAGTGGCCAAACTTCATTGAAGGATGGGATCTGCCAGAATATCCTACAGTTGTCATCAGAAAGTGATGAAAAGAAAGAACACTTTTGATTTGTATTCTGGGAACCAATCTTGAGTTAAACCTTAGTTTCTTTGATGCAAAGCATCTGTGCTCTACAAACATCTATATTTCTATCATTTAACTTTCTCTTGGATTGCAAGTAAAGTTACCTTTGAAAACTGTTCACCTTGCTGGTACTGGTGTAGGAGGCAAAAAAAAACAATCTCTTCTGCTAATCCCAAATTTGGGGGATCAGACTATTTCTTGGATGCAGTCAGTGGTGACAGCATCAATGGTCAGTGGTATCAAGAAGGAACAAAGAGGACTTCCCTTGGATAGGAATCCGCCTGCCAGTGGAGGGGACGTGGGTTCAATGCCCGGTCCAGGAAGATTTCACGTACCTCGGAGCAACTAAGCCCATGAGCCACAACTCCTGAGCCCACGTGCTGCAAGTGCTGAACCCTGTGCCCCTGGAGCCTGCGGCACGCAACAAGAGAAGCCACAGCAGCGAGAGGCCAACACACGACGACGAGAGCGCAGTCCCCACTTGCCGTAACTGGAGAAAGCCCGAGCAGCAGTGAAGACCCGGCACAGCCAGATATAAAAGCATAAGACATGAAAAGCAGGGCCCAAAGACAGGCTTTTTCTGGAAGTGGGCATGGGAACTGCTGATGATCAGGTTTGGAACACAGAACCCTCAAATACGGCTCGTTGGCATATTGGAGGTTTCAAGAAAATGGCAGAAGCAGGAAGGTTACTCTGCCCTTCCACACCTCCTTCCTTTCTCCCCTAAAACAAAAGTCTCATGTGGGAAGTGTCCTCCCTATACCAAGTAAAGGAACATCCTTACCTCCAACAACAAAGGAATGCTAAGAACAATCCGAGTTTCCTGCAGCTTACCACTCCTGAGTACAATTACCTCATACTCCCTAACCTATCACATTGCTTCATGACCCCTCACTCTTCAAAACACGGCAGAGAATACACAGGTCTACTTCCCTGGGTCTTCATTTTCTTATGGAGGCTTTCATGTCATGTAAAACATATTAAACAAATCTATATGCTTTCCTCCTGTTAACCTGTCTGTCAGAATTTATAGACCCAGTCAAGGACCCTAAGAGAGTAATGAAAAACTTTCTCCTTCCCTGTTGTTCAGTTGCTAAGTTCTGTCTAACTCTTTATGACCCCATGGACTGAAGCACGCCAGGCTTCCCTGTCCTTCATCACCTCCTGGAGTCTGCTCAAATTCATGTCCATTGAGTTGGTGATGCTATCTAACCATCTCATCCTCTGTCACCCCCTTCTCCTCCTGCCCTCATCTTTCTCAGAATCAGGGTCTTTTCCAATGAACTGGCTCTTCACATCAGCTGGCCAAAGGACTGGAGCTTGGGCTTATTTCCTAGCTGAGCTTTTCCCTTAAATCAGCACATGAGAGCTGGACCACAAAGAAAGCTGAGCGCTGAAGAATTGACGATTTTGAACTGTGGTGTTGGAGAAGACTCTTGAGAGTCCCTTGGACTGCAAGGAGATCCAACCAGTCAATCCTAAAGGAAATCAGTCCTGAATATTCATTGGAAGGACTGATGCTGAAGCTCCAATCATTTGGTCACCTGATGCGAAGAACTGACTCATTGGAAAAGACCCTGAGGCTGGATTGAAAGCAGGAAGAGGAGAGAACAACAGAGGATGAGGTGGTTGAATGGGCCGAATCAATGGACATGAGTCTGAGCAAGCTCCAGGAGTTGGTGATGGACAGGGAAGCCTGGAGTGCTGCAGTCCATGGGGTGACAAAGAGTCGGACATGACTGAGTGATTGAAATGAACTGAACTGAACAGCACATATATTCTTAAAAACAGTAACGTAGGAAAATAGCATTCACTATCAGAATTAGTTTCAATATCCACTTGGGGAATTATAGGCTATCACCGGGACTGAATGTGCACAGAGTTAATACATCCATATGGGGGGGGTGGTTGCGATAGCGGGTATTCCCAAATCCCTCTTATTTATCTACTCTGTTAGTAAACTAAGTTCAGAAATTGGTTGGAGTGAGTTTTAGGCATCTTTAGGGAATACAATAAGTCACTGTGAGCTTCTCAGGAGGCGGAATTTCTGTATGTGCAGCAGAAAACAACAAAAAGAGGCACTGTAGTATAATGCGATTTCTTCCTGGCGAGAACTTTAAACAAGCTGCTTAAAGCTAGATGCGGCAGTCACCAAGAATTGCTCCCTCTGCTATGGGAACACACATCAGGATAATGAAAAATTTATGGCCCAAAGCTACCTCTCTTTCTGCCATTTTGGTTCGAGTCATCTTCCAATACAGAAGAAAGTAGAAAAACCTGGTGGAGATGAAGACTCATCCTGAGGGGAATCCACCTCCGCCAATTACAGAGATTATTAACACAACATAAATTTGTAATTCTTCAAAGATTGGAAGAATCTCTGAAAAAACATGGTATATTACCATACAGTATGAAATTGTATGCTCAATATAAGAAAGTTAACTTGAAATACTTTTTCCTGTGGAGACAGATGAAATATCTCATTTACAAATAAGCTAACACAGAGAGTGATGGCCCAGTTGGAACTGTCTTTCAGGACTAACATATAGGTAACTGAGTCCTAAGAACTTTTAGAAACACTCAAAACTATTAAACATGACAAAAAATAAAAGAAAAATAATAGGTTCATTTCTCAGTATGCCCCTGCCTCCAAAGCAAACAAATGCATTAAAAAGGGATTTAGGATTAAACTGTCTTTCCGAAAGGCAGATATTAGCTTAAGATAAATGATTTTTTTACATGCAAAAGAAAAATAAACCCAGGTATTTTACTTCAACATAGAGGTACAGAGGTGATAAGTACAAGGTTATTACTATAGCTTTTGAGTAATTCTTGTTTGCATTTTGAATGACTAGTAATTCTTGGCTGTATTCTTTCCGAAAGGCAGATATTAGCTTAAGATAAATGATTTTTTTACATGCAAAAGAAAAATAAACCCAGGTATTTTACTTCAACATAGAGGTACAGAGGTGATAAGTACAAGGTTATTACTATAGCTTTTGAGTAATTCTTGTTTGCATTTTGAATGACTAGTAATTCTTGGCTGTAGCCTGCCAGAGCGCTAATGTAAACAAATAAGTTCTGGCTCAATGTGTTGTTTTTACTTGCTAAATAAAATAAAAATGCCCGTCAGTAGTTCTCATTATTTTCTACTTCTTAAAAACTGGCAGTTTTCCTATAAAGACTTTCTCAAGGTTAAGACAATAATGCTCCTACTATTTTCTTCTTAAGATAAAGAGATTAAAAAAGACAATGGAAAAATCAGCAGCCAGCCTTTTACAAAAGTAGAAGACAAATACATAAGCATATACCAACTTACCGAGAAAGCCGGAGACAGACACCACAGTAACTTACACTGAAACAAAGCTAGCGCCCACTGGAGCAGTTTCTTCTTTGCCAGCTTGCCTATGAGAGAGCTACATAGCTGCTACATTAAAATCCTGAGCAAGTTGAGGATTGGCAGCTACTCATTTAGCTTGAGACTGGAGGATACAGTCCTAGAGATAGTCATAATTGATTTTAAATGTGAAGTTGCTTCACTGGATATATAAATATGTGATTAAGAAACTTCTATTTCTGGCTAGTAACAGAACAAATGGAATGGATTTGCCCTCCTACCTTAAACAGGTAGAAAACTGAACAAAATATAAAGACAGCACTGGACAGCAGGCAGAACAGGACTGCGATTACAGGAGGAGAGACAAAAAAGGCCATCCTACGGTCACCGCAGCTTTCTGCCAAAAATGTGGCCATTTCCGGGCCACAGAGCGAGGGAGGGGGATCCAAACAGAACGGAGAGGGATCTGAGAAGCCCACAGCAGAGTAAGGTGAGGAGGCAGAGGGGTAGCATGGGCTGTCTGGGGAACAGCTGGAATCTGTAGGGCACAGTACCACAGAGGAGAAAGCGCCTTAAAAGTGCAGTTCCAGGAATCTGTACTGGGGTGCCCTTGACGGTACATCAGAGTAACACACTGTGTGCTCACAGGGTGAAACTACACAAAGCCAGAAAAATAACAATGAAAAGGGAAAGTGCAACCAGTGGGAATATAAAACCTTATCAAATGCTAGAATTCACACAGGGTTAGGAGATGTCGGAGTTTAGCCAAACCAGAGTGAAGACAACATTCAATGCCCACATTTAATAGAGTCCTCAGAGGGTCAGGCCTTATCAGTAGGGCTAACCTAGCCTTAAAACAAATGTTCCTCTAGACCAGGGACTAGCAAACTGACCCTATGGACTAAATCCAGCCCAACCTGTCTGCGTTTTAAGCTTCACTTTTAGTAGAACCCAGCCGTAGGCATCAGTTTACAGTTGACTCTGGTTCCACATCTGTGGATTTAACCAACAGTGGATCAGAAATATTTTGGGGAAAAAAAATCTAGATACTTCCAAAATGCTAAACTGAATTTGCTATTTGTGGCAACATTTGATTTACAACTATTTACAAAGCATTTACATTGTATTAGATATTATAAATAATACAGAGATGACAAAGTATAGAGGAGGACGTGCTAGATTGCATGTAAATACTATGCCATTTTATGCAAAGACTTGAGTGTCTATGGATTTTGGTATCTGTTGGAGGTCTTGGAAGCAGTCCCCTGTGAATACCAAGGATTGTAGGTAAGTACTGTCTACAGCTGTTCTTGCACTATCTAGCAGAATTGAGGAACTGCAACAGAGACCATATGGCCTGTAAAGGCTAGAATATTTGTGACGTGGTCCTTTAAGAAAGAGTTTTGCTAAACTGCTACTTTAGTTATCCTAATAAAGTTTAAAAACCAAGTGTCAAAAGAATCAACTTTGTCCAAAAACTCAACTTTCTGTCAAAACAAATTTCAATACTCTTAAAAGAAACAAAATCTAGACACTCAACAATAAAGCATTTACAATATATAGCATTTTAGAGGCAAAAATAATCATAAAAAAATTTCAATGAGTAGAATCAGATGTAGAAATGAAAATATAATAGAAGTAACAAATGAAGACTTTAAAGTAAGTATGCTGCTGCTGTTGCTATTTATAATTGTATTCAAATATTTAAAGGAAACAATGGTTCAATAAAGCATTTACAATATATAGCATTTTAGAGGCAAAAATAATCATAAAAAAATTTCAATGAGTAGAATCAGATGTAGAAATGAAAATATAATAGAAGTAACAAATGAAGACTTTAAAGTAAGTATGCTGCTGCTGTTGCTATTTATAATTGTATTCAAATATTTAAAGGAAACAATGGTTTTAATGAGTAAAAAATGGAAGATATAATATAAAAATCAAATGGAATTTCTTCACTTGAAAAGGATAGTACCTGAAATGAAAAATTAATTGGATGGGCATGACAAGAGATAAGACAGTGAAGAATAAAGTCAACAATAAATGTGGCAACACAGGAAAAAAAAAATCAAAACTGACACAAAGGCTGGAAAGAAAGAAAGAAAAAAATATTAGTATTTATGTAAACAATAGGATGGCCCAAAGACAGGCTTTTTCTGGAAGTGGGCATGGGAACTGCTGATGATCAGGTTTGGAACACAGAACTCTCAAATACGGCTCGTTGGCATATTGGAGGTTTCAAGAAAACGGCAGAAGCAGGAAGGTTACTCTGCCCTTCCACACCTCCTTCCCTTCTCCCCTAAAACAAAAGTCTCATGTGGGAAGTGTCCTCCCTATATCAAGTAAAGGAACGTCCTTACCTCCAACAACAAAAGAATGCTAAGAACAATCCGAGTTTCCTGCAGCTTACCACTCCTGAGTACAACTACCTCATACTTCCTAACCTATCACATTGCTTCATGACCCCTCACTTCAAAACACGGCAAAGAATACACAGGTCTACTTCCCTGGGTCTTCATTTTCTTATGGAGGCTTTCATGTCATGTAAAACATATTAAACAAATCTATATGCTTTCCTCCTGTTAACTTGTCTGTCAGAATTTACAGACCCAGTCAAGAACCCTAAGAGAGTAATGAAAAACTTTCTCCTTCCCTGTTGTTCAGTTGCTAAGTTCTGTCTGACTCTTTATGACCCCATGGACTGAAGCACGCCAGGCTTCCCTGTCCTTCATCACCTCCTGGAGTTTGCTCAAATTCATGTCCATTGAGTTGGTGATGCTATCTAACCATCTCATCCTCTGTCACCCCCTTCTCCTCCTGCCCTCAATCTTTCTCAGCATCAGGGTCTTTTCCAATGAACTGGCTCTTCACATCAGCTGGCCAAAGGACTGGAGCTTGGGCTTATTTCCTAGCTGAGCTTTTCCCTTAAATCAGCACATGAGAGTTGGACCATAAAGAAAGCTGAGCGCTGAACAATTGACGATTTTGAACTGTGGTGTTGGAGAAGACTCTTGAGAGTCCCTTGGACTGCAAGGAGATCCAACCAGTCAATCCTAAAGGAAATCAGTCCTGAATATTCATTGGAAGGACCGATGCTGAAGCTCCAATCATTTGGTCATCTGATGCGAAGAACTGACTCACTAGAAAAGACCCTGAGGCTGGGAAAGATTGAAAGCAGGAAGAGAAGAGAACAACAGAAGATGAGGTGGTTGAATGGACCGCATCAACGGACATGAGTTTGAGCAAGCTCCAGGAGTTGGTGATGGACAGAGAAGCCTGGAGTGCTGCAGTCCATGGGGTGACAAAGAGTCGGACATGACTGACTGAACTGAACTGAACAGCACATATATTCTTGAAAACAGTAACGTAGGAAAAAAGCATTCACTATCAGAATTAGTTTCAATATCCACTTGGGGAATTATGGGCTATCACCGGGACTGAATGTGCACAGAGTTAACACATCCATATGTGGGGGGTGGTTGCGATAGGGGGTATTCCCAAATCCCTCTTATTTATCTACTCTTTTAGAAAACTAAGTTCAGAAATTGGTTGGAGTGAGTTTTAGGCATCTTTAGGGAATACAGTAAGTCACTGTGAGCTTTTCTCAAGAGGCGGAATTTCTGTATGTGCAGCAGAAAACAACAAAAAGAGGCACTGTAGTATAATGCGATTTCTTCCTGGCGAGAACTTTAAACAAGCTGCTTAAAGCTAGATGCGGCAGTCACCAAGAATTGCTCCCTCTGCTATGGGAACACACATCAGGATAATGAAAAATTTATGGCCCAAAGCTACTTCTCTTTCTGCCATTTTGGTTCGAGTCATCTTCCAATACAGAAGAAAGTAGAAAAACCTGGTGGAGATGAAGACTCATCCTGAGGGGAATCCACCTCCGCCAATTACAGAGATTATTAACACAACATAAATTTGTAATTCTTCAAAGATTGGAAGAATCTCTGAAAAAACATGGTATATTACCATACAGTATGAAATTGTATGCTCAATATAAGAAAGTTAACTTGAAATACTTNGTGTGTGTGTGTGTGTGTGTGTGTGTGTGTGTAGGCTGTCTCTTATACACATATAGATGTGTATAAGAGACAGGTATGGATGTGCGAGTTGGACTGTGAAGAAAGCTGAGCGCTGAAGAATTGATGTTTTTGAACTGTGGTGTTGGAGAGGACTCTTGAGAATCCCTTGAACTGCAAGGAGATCCAACCAGTCCATCCTAAAAGAGATCAGTCCTGGGTGTTCATTAGAGGAACTGATTGCTGAAGCTGAAACTCCAGTACTTTGGCCACCTCATGTGAAGAGTTGACTCATTAGAAAAGACTCTGATGCTGGGAGGGATTGGGGGCAGGAAGAGAAGGGGATGACAGAGGATGAGATGGCTGGATGGCATCACCGACTTGATGGATGTGAGTTTGAGTGAACTCCAGGAGTTGGTGATGGACAGGGAGGCCTGGCATGCTGCAATTCATGGGGTCGCAAAGAGTTGGACAACACTGAGCGACTGAACTGAACTGAATGAAGAAACAGACATAGAGAATAGACTTATGGACATCAGGAGAGGGGAGGAAACGGTGAGATGTATGAAAAGAGTAACATAGAAACTTACATTACCATATGTAAAAAGGATAGCCAATGGGAATTTGCTGTATGGCTCAGGAAACTAAAACAGGGCTCTGTATCATCCAGAGGGGTAAGATGGGATGGGAGATGGGAGGGAGGTTCAAAAGGAGGAGACATATGTATACCTATGGCTGATTCATGTTGAGGTTTGGCAGCAAACAACAAAATTCTGTAAAGCAATTATCCTTCAATAAAAAAATAAATTAAAAAAAATGACAACAGCAAAGCCACAGGAAGACACCCTCTTCTTGCTTGGCAAGAGCCCAGCCAATGAGAGACAGGCACAACTCAGCTAAGAAAAAGTCATGGATTCTGTCTACTATAGCTCTCCCATCTTAATTTCCCCCTCTACAAGAGTTCTCCTCTCCATTTTGCTGGAGACTTGCACATGACTCAACATAGCTACAGACTCTGAATTCCAATTCCTTGATGATCCTGAAAAACTCATTTTTGCTGGAGAAATAGCTGTTTTATGTTAACAATTACATTTAGAAGAACAAGGTCACCAACTCTCATCAGAGGTAATTTAAGCCAATAAGACATAGCTTTTTTAAGAGGATGAGGAAAAAACCTACCAACCTAGAAATAATATGTAAAAAGAAAGATATTTTGACAACAACTAAAGCTAAGAGAGCAGCACAGATGCACTTTAAGAACTGTTTCAGGAAGTTCTTACAAAACATGAAACCTTAAATCTAAACAAAATGATGCAGAGTGCTAGAAATGATCAATATGTGGTAAACATAAAAGACGTTTGCTTTCTTGTTTTTTTAATTTTAACAGATAATCACCAATTAAAGGATAAATAATAACAATATATTATGCTATTAAAAATAGAAGTAACAAGTCAGCAAAAGTACACAGGATAAAAGGAGTAAAAAACAGAAGTACACTGGAATGGTCTTCTGTAATATAAGTGGTATATCTGATGACAGATTGCGATAAGTTAAACATGAATATTGTAAACTTTAGAGAAACCACTAGAAAAGGGAAAGAAACAGTACAGCTAACAAACTACTAAAGGAGATAAAATACATTATAAAATATTCAATTAAAAAATGAGAAATATGGGCACAAAGAACAGGTAGGCCAAACAGACAACAAATAGCAAGATGGGAGACGATACCTAACTAGACTGACAAGTAAATGCAGATGGTTTAAATACTACGATCAAAAGGCAGAGATGATAAGACTTGATAAAAGAGCAAGTTTATCTTGCCCACAAGAAACACACTTTAAAGAAAAACAGATATTTTTTAAAAGAGAAAAATTATACCATGCAAATATTAATCATAAGAAAGTTGGGATGGTTCTACTAATATCAGAAGTAGACTTCTGGGAATTTGCTGGTGGTTCAGCAGTTAGAATTCAGTGCTTTTATAGCCATGGCCCACATTCAACCCCTGATCAGGGAACTAAGATCCTGCAAGTCACAATGAACAGCCAAAAAGAGAGGTGGGGGGGGGGCAAAAAACCCATAGAAAGTAGACTTCAGGACACAAATATGACCAGGAATTAGAGAAACATTCTATAATTAAATAAGACTCCATTAAAAAAAATCCTAAATGTGACTATATAAATAAAATACAGCTTCAAGACATATGAAGCAAAAACTGATAGAACAGAGCTGAGAACAGGTAGCTCCACACTTCAGTGTGCAGATTTCAACACTCATCTGCCAATAATTCAAAGAACAAGTAGGTGGAAAATAAAAAAAGATATATAAAAGACTTGAATAATACTCTCAGAAACAAATTGAACAAATTAATACTTACATAAAATCTTAAATGGTAAAAATATACACTCTTAAGCTACCTAAAAAGTATACAACAAGACAGACCATGAGCTCAGACTATTAAACATATCTCAGTTCATTTAAAAGAATGAAACCATGTAAGTGTGGACTGTGACCAAACAGACCTAAAGTAGAAATCAGTAACAAGATACACCTGGAATATCTGGAGATTTTAAACACTCTTATATGACATAGAGCTCATAAAAGAAATCACAAGGAAATAAGAAGCAATATACTGAAAGATACTGAAAAAACAATATATTAAAATTTGTGTAATACACCATGGGCTTCCCTGGTGGCTCAGTGGTAAAGAACCTGCCTACAGTGCAGGAAACGCAGGTCCAGTCCCTGGATCAGGAAGATCCCCTGGAGAAGGGAATAGCAACTTGCTCCAGTATTCTCGACTTAGCGACCAAACAACAACAAATACACCTGAAACAGTGCTTAGACAGAACTGCATCTCTTAATGCTTGTACTGGTAAAGCAGAAAGTCCAATATGAATGGTGTAACAGCTCTCAGCTTAAGAAGCTAGGAAAAAAGCAAATTACATACAACAGAAGTATAAATATGGTAGTAATAAAAAGCAGAAACCCAATAAAGTAAAAAGACAAAAATGGGCAAAAATTATTAAAAACAAAAGTTCAGTTCAGTTCAGTTCAGTCGCTCAGTCGTGTCCGACTCTTTGTGACCCCATGAATCGCAGCATGCCAGGCCTCCCTGTTCATCACCATCTCTCCGAGTTCACTCAGACTCATGTCCATCGAGTCCGTGATGCCATCCAGCCATCTCATCCTCGGTCGTCCCCTTCTCCTCCTGCCCCATGACCAAACAGACCTAAAGTAGAAATCAGTAACAAGATACACCTGGAATATCTGGAGATTTTAAACACTCTTATATGACATAGAGCTCATAAAAGAAATCACAAGGAAATAAGAAGCAATATACTGAAAGATACTGAAAAAACAATATATTAAAATTTGTGTAATACACCATGGGCTTCCCTGGTGGCTCAGTGGTAAAGAACCTGCCTACAGTGCAGGAAACGCAGGTCCAGTCCCTGGATCAGGAAGATCCCCTGGAGAAGGGAATAGCAACTTGCTCCAGTATTCTCGACTTAGCGACCAAACAACAAATACACCTGAAACAGTGCTTAGACAGAATTGCATCTCTTAATGCTTGTACTGGTAAAGCAGAAAGTCTAATATAAATGGTGTAACAGCTTTCAGCTTAAGAAGCTAGGAAAAAAGCAAATTACATACAACAGAAGTATAAATATGGTAGTAATAAAAAGCAGAAACCCAATAAAGTAAAAAGACAAAAATGGGCAAAAATTATTAAAAACAAAAGTTCAGTTCAGTTCAGTTCAGTCGCTCAGTCGTGTCCGACTCTTTGTGACCCCATGAATCGCAGCATGCCAGGCCTCCCTGTTCATCACCATCTCTCCGAGTTCACTCAGACTCATGTCCATCGAGTCCGTGATGCCATCCAGCCATCTCATCCTCGGTCGTCCCCTTCTCCTCCTGCCCCTAATCCCTCCCAGCATCAGAGTCTTTTCCAATGAGTCAAGTCTTCGCATGAGGTGGCCAAAGTACTGGAGTTTCAGCTTTAGCATCATTCCTTCCAAAGAAATCCCAGGGTTGATCTCCTTCAGAATGGACTGGTTGGATCTCCTTGCAGTCCAAGGGACTCTCAAGAGTCTTCTCCAACACCACAGTTCAAAAGCATCAATTCTCGGGCACTCAGCTTTCTTCACAGTCCAACTTTCACATCCATACACGACCACAGGAAAAACCATAGCCTTGACTAGACGTTGGTTCTGGAAATAAAATTGAAAAATCTCTACAAAAGGAGAGAAAGGGTAAGGTAATAATATCTGGAATAGGGGATATCACTGGACATCCTACAGATATTTAAAGAAAAAGACAGTATGAGTAGAAAAAACTTACTGCCAATAAAGTTGACACACAATGAAATAAATGAATTATATGAAAGACAATTCAATTCCAAAATACGACAAGTCAGAAAGCAGAGGAGGAAGGAACACTTCTAAATTCAGTTTGAGTCAAACAAAGCAAAAGATATTATTAAAAAATTATAGACTGATTATCTTTATAAATAGATGTAAAAACTCTTTAAAAATTCCAGTAAAGAGAATTCAGCCATGTATAAAAAGAATAATAAATCATGGTCAAGTTGTTTTAATCCAGATATTCTAGTAGGCTTAACTTTTTAAGACAATGAATGTAATTAACATTTTTAACAGAAGAGAAAAATCATATAATTACAATAGACATGGAAAATGCATTCAACAGAATTCAATACATAGTCATAATAAAAACTCTCAGAAAACTAAGAATAGAAAAGAATTCCTCAAGGTGATAAGGAATACCTATGAAAATCTTCCAGCTAATGTCATACTTAATGGTGAAATGTTGAACTAATTCTCAGACTGAGAGCAAAGACAGGATGCTTGCTATCACCACTTGTATCTAACCCTGTATCAAAGGTCCTACCCAATGGGCAATAGTCAAAGAAAAGAAAGGAAAAGTATACATATCAGAAATAAAGAAGTAAAGCTGTCTTTATTTGTAAATGACATGGCTGCCTATGTAGAAAGTCTTTAAAAATCTTTAAAACGGCTGATAGAACAATATTTTGACCTAGTAGGGCTAACAGATACAAGGTCATTATATTAAAATTTATTTCTATAAACCAGCAATGAATACTTAGCAAAGGGATTTTTCTAAAAATATCACTTATAATAACTGCTTAGAGACAACCAAAATATATGTAAGATCTACATGTTGAAAATTAGAAACTAAAACAGAGAGATATTAAGGAACACCTAAATAAGCTGACAGAGATACCATGTTCATGGAGAGATACTCCCATAAGATAAGGATGGATTTATGTGCAAGTCTTAGTACACAGGAAGATGAACAATTTTTTTAACCTGAAGACATAGATCCCTATTAAACAAAATCAGAATATATCCCTTTCCTTATTTAGTCTCCAAATGTTAAGCATGTTAAACTGATTTCTCCTTCTCTCAGAATAATAATTTTGCAGAAAAAAATAGATTTTATATTAATAAATCAAATATTTAAAACAAGTAGAAAAGTTCCTATTAAAACTTGACCAAGAAGAAATAGAAAACATGAATCATCCTGTAATGTAAAATAGGCATTACATTAAAAAAAAAAACAAAATTGAATCAACTGTCAAAAATTTTTTCTACCTCAGGCACATATGATTTCACCTACAAGTTCATTCAAATATTCAAGAAAGGAGCAACATTTTTTTCCACAGGAAAGGAACACTCCATAACTTGTATTATGAAGCTAATATAACTATGGAAAAAGCAAAATGGCTGTCTGAGAAGGCCTTACAAATAGCTGTGAAAAGAAGAGAAGCAAAAAGCAAAGTTAAGGGTGGTGTCATCTGCATATCTGAGGTTATTGATGTTTCTCCCGGCAATCTTGATTCCAGCTTGTGTTTCTTCCAGTCCAGCGTTTCTCATGATGTACTCTGCATATAAGTTAAATAAGCAGGGTGACAATATACAGCCTTGATGTACTCCTTTTCCTATTTGGAACCAGTCTGTGGTTCCATGTCCAGTTCTAACTGTTGCTTCCTGACCTGCACACAGATTTCTCTGGAGGCTGGTTAGGTGGTCTGGTATTCCCATCTCTTTCAGAATTTTTCACAGTTTATTGTGAGCCACACAGTCAAAGGCTTTGACATAGTCAATAAAGCAGAAATAGATGTTTTTCTGGAACTCTTTTGCTTTTTCCACAATCCAGCAGATGTTGGCAATTGGATCTCTGGTTCCTCTGCCTTTTCTAAAACCAGCTTGAACATCAGGGAGTTCACAGTTCATGTATTGCTGAAGCCTGGCTTGGAGAATTTTGAGCATTACTTTACTAGCATGTGATATGAATGCAATTGTGCGATAGTTTGAGCATTCTTTGGCATTGCCTTTCTTTGAAATTGGAATGAAAACTGATCTTTTCCAGTCCTGTGGCCACTGCTGAGTTTTCCAAATATGCTGGCATATTGAGTGCAGCACTTTCACAGTATCATCTTTCAGGATAATGAGCTATTAGGTAAGACAAAAGGAGAGTGAATTATAGGGGAGAGAAGAGAATGAGTTTGGTTCTGAAGATGCAGGTTTGGGAATGCCTCTGGTTCTTTTATAGACTTGCCTCATAGGCTCTAGAAAAAAAAGGTCTGTAAGGCAGGGGAAAAGATTATACCAAATATAAATGTTAGAGATATTGTTTACCCCTCAAGTTACTTCATTGTTCTGGATATAGAGGGAATCATAAAACATGGGAAAAAATATTATCAGTGAGGGAAAGAGGCAGAATAGTTCAGTTCCCTTCCCTAAGGTCACAAGGACAGAGAAAAACCTGGCGTGGCTGGCTTCCCATCATTCTCTGGGAACCGTTCACACCAGGTGTTCTGGCCTGCTCCGGGTGCTGTCCTCTTGAGCGTCATTCAGGGACCACTGTGAGTAAAGCACTTGCAAGGTGATTGCAGCCATGAAATTAAAGGATGTTGCTGCAGTTCATGGGGTCGCAAAGAGTCGGACATGACTGAGCGACTGAACTGAACTGAACTGAATGACAAGAAAACTTGACAACTGAAAATGAAACTTCTTAATAATGGTATCTACAAAAATCCTAAAGTAGAAATCATATGTAGTAGTGACATAATCAAGTTTTCCCTCTGGAAAGTAACAGGATAAGGATGCCAGATATCAAAACTTCTATATTTAATATTCTACTAAAGTACCTGGCCATTGGAATAAGCCTAAATGAACAAAATGTACTAAGGTACCAAAATTAGGAAGGTAGATTAAACTTTCTTTACTTGTGGATCATATTATTGTATACATAAAAAAAGATCCATAACTTGTAGAAGTGCATAATTAAAACTGATAAGAGAGTCTAGCGAGTCTGCTGGATTGAGAAATGGGGATAATAACGTGCTATTCTTTAGGCACTGTTGATTCTTTCTCTCTTAAAATAAGAAATCTGTTTACTTGAATAGGTAGAATGTGTGCTAAGAATCCAAACAAACAGTACAGAAGAATAGAGGACAAGTGAGTGTCTCCCACCTCTCTCTTCTGAGTTCCTGGAGCAATTACTATGATTAGAGATGATTACATGTGAAATCTTTCCAGATAAATTAGCACCATTACTGTGAAGTTCCATTGTATGGCAAAGCTTTCTTAAGAGGTAAGGAAATGTGAGTTTTCTATCAGCTGATTCTTTTCTTGTTTGATTTCAGGATATCAAACAATTCTACCCCCAATTTGGGATCTCATGTTTGTAAAAGTGACAAACTGTACTTTATACTCAATTCTAAGTCCCCTGATCACCTCAGAGAGGTCTTTGAGCTTCTCTTATAAAATAAAACACCTCCCCAGAATTCACTGCTGAGTTCTGGGACATGTTAGTGATTGGCCTTCTGAGTGAAATGGACCTAAATCTCTATCTCTAAAATCAAATTAACAAAATATGCAGGCAAATTATGCTATATAGAGTGAAAGTGGCAGAGTGGAATAAACATGGTCATTGTGGCTGGAAACACTTGAATTCAAAGCTCTAACATTTCCACCAACTATGTCATCCTGGACAAGTTACCAAACCTCTCTGACTCTCAGTCTCTTCAAATATCAAATAAAACTAAGCTAATGAAAACTGAGCTCATAGAGGTAATGGAAGGAAAAAGCAAAGGGGAGGGGTAGGGTGGAAGAAAACTGAGCTAAGTGAGTTGTTTTTATGACCAAATGAGACACTTAATATATCTGGCATACAGTGTACATCCTATAAGGAACTGCTTCTAAGTGAACGAGGTTTTTCTTTTCCAAAAAGAAAAGATAGTCAGAAGTGTCCAAAATCATGAGAAAACGAAGAAACTGTTTAATAGTATGTTATTAGATTTGGGCATTAGATGGTATTGGTGAATTCTCGCTTCCCAGGTGGCTCAGTGGTAACGAATCCGCCTGCCAAAGCAGAAGACTTGGGTTTGATCTCTGGGTCAGGAAGATTCCGTGGAGGAGGAAATGGCAATCTATTCCAGTATTCTTGCCTGGAAAATCCCATGGACAGGGGAGCCTGGTGGGCTACAGTCCATGAGGTCCCAAAGATTGGGGAAGGAATACAACAAGGCTGTATATTGCCACCCTGCTTATTTAACTTATATGTAGAGTACATCATACAAAACGCCATACTGATGAATCATAAGCTGGAATCAAGATGGCTGGTAGAAATACCAACAACCTCATATATGCAGATGATATCATATCACTCTAAAGGCAGAGAGTGAAGAGGAACTAACAGCCTCTTGAGAGTGAAAGAGCAGAGTGAAAAAGCTGGCTTGAAGCTTAATATTCAGAAAGCTAAGACCACGGTATTAGGTCCCATCACTTCATGGCAAACAGAAGTGGAAAAGGCAAGCAGTGAAATATTTTATTTTGTTGGGCTCCAAAAATCACTGCAGATGGTGACTGCAGTCATGAAATGAAAAGACACTTACTCCTTGGAAAGAAAGCTATGACAAACCTAGACAGTGTATTTAAAAGCAGAGACATCACTTTGCCCACAAAGGTCTGTATACTCAAAGCTATGGTTTTATCAGTTGTCGTGTATGGATGCAAGAATTGGACTGCAAAGAAGGCTGAGCACCAAAGAATTGATGCTTTTGAATTGTGGTGCTAGAGAAGACTCTTGAGAGTCCCTTGGGCTTGAAAGGAGATCAAACCAGTCAATCTTAAAGGAAATCAATCCTGAATATTCACTGGAAGGACTGTTGTTGAAGTTCCAATACTTTGACCACTTGATGTGAAGAGTTGATTCATTGGAACAGACACTGAGGCTGGGGAAGTTTGAAGGCAAAAGGAGAAGGGGGGAGCAGAGGATGAGATGGTTAGATAGCATCACCCACTTAATGGACACGAAAATGAGCAAACTCATGTCTGTTGAGTTGGTGAGGCCATCCAACCATCTCATCCTTTGTCATCCCCTTCTCCTCCTGTCCTGGGGTTACACAGAGTTGGACATAACTTAGCAATTGAACAACAACAACGGTACTGGTGACCTCGGAAACAGCTCTACCTAATGTTCAAAACCTTTGCAAAAGTCCCTGGAGCTAACTCAGCTTCTAGAACTTCATTTTGACAGAAGCTTCTGGAAAAAGTTTTCCCTCATCTCCTAGGTGACAGGGGACCTCACCAAATTGCTTCCACAGAGAGAATAAATGTCCATTATCCCACTTTCAGAATATGATAGTGGCTTCACCATAATGTTTATTATTTTCATGCCATTTGTAGTCATCTATCACTATCTGTTTATCATCTTTAGGTGGGAGATAATAACTGTATCTTCAAAACAGCTCAAAAGATTTTTCTGAAGTGAATTATACTGAAATACCTTTAAATAAACAAGCTTATAATATGTGAGGGCAACTTTATCATTTTTAAAAGGAAATTAAATATAGGAAAATACTGATTAAATTATTTAATAACCTAACTGAACTCTCTACTTCTAATCTCCTCTCATAACAATGCATTCTATACACTGCTGCAAAAATATTCTCATGGGATAAGCTCATCTCCTGGTACACTGGGCTTTAGGAGCTTACTAATCCCTACAGAAGAGAGCCCAAACTTCTTTTCCTTGTGTTATCCTAGACTGTATACTCTGGTACCTCTCGGGCCTCGGAGAGGCCAATACTCCAGTAGAGTTTCTAATCCCAATAGGCCAAAACCCCAGNCCTAACTGAACTCTCTACTTCTAATCTCCTCTCATAACAATGCATTCTATACACTGCTGCAAAAATATTCTCATGGGATAAGCTCATCTCCTGGTACACTGGGCTTTAGGAGCTTACTAATCCCTACAGAAGAGAGCCCAAACTTCTTTTCCTTGTGTTATCCTAGACTGTATACTCTGGTACCTCTCGGGCCTCGGAGAGGCCAATACTCCAGTAGAGTTTCTAATCCCAATAGGCCAAAACCCCAATAGAGTTTCTAATCCCGCGGACAGAGGAGACTGAAGGGTTACCGTCCACGGAGTTGCAGGAGTCAGATACGAATTAGAGACTAAACCACGACCACCACCCACCTTTTTACGTGTACTATATTAAAAGTGGTCCACACTTTCATTACAGTTTTCCTCATCAACATCTTTGTTCACACTTTCCTCTAACTACATGGAAGGCAGTGTAGCAGAAAGAATATGCATTTTGGAGTCAGGTAGACCTGGGTTCAATTTCCAACTCTAGTACTCCTGATTTGGTTGTGTTGTCCTGGGTCAATCAGTTAACCTCTCTGAATCTCAATTTCACTTTAAACAGACATCAGACAGACCTCAAAAGTATGTAACTTAAAAAGATTTCTAGCGATGATTTTTTTTTTTTTTCGAAACATTCAGTGAATTTTATTGAAACACCACACAGACTGAAATTACTGACAACAGGGAATAACAACACCGGGACCTAGTGATGATTCTGAATTCAGATAAAACTTATTGCATAATGCCAGGGTGGTGGTAACCAGATGCAGGGTCCCAGTCTTCTGTCCAGGTATGGGCTTTCCATTGTCTTAAGCTTTCTGAAACTCTTTTAGTATTTATGAAGACCACCACAGAAGCCAATATCTTCATAAAGTCTTTAAAAATTCTCCCTGTGAGAAGTAATCTCTCCCCTCCAAGGCCAATATTTTCTGGGATAATTCTTTTTTAAGGATTTATTTCATTCAAGCTTATACCACAGTTATTTGTTTATAAATATTTTGCGTTTACTAGGTTATAAATCACTTAAATGCAGAGAATATGTTCTACATGTTGCAAAATTAATATCTGATCAATGAAAAACAAACAGTTGTCTAGCTATGTCAATTAATGTATACACTGAAGATGACAGAACATTTATTATTTATTAATCATTTACCTTGAGTTTCCCACCTATCTCAATACTTTCTATGTATTTTCTAATTTTATTCCTAAATATTATGTAGATGATACCATATTCTGATTTCATAGAAGAGGAAACTGAGGCATAAAAAGTTAGTTAACCCCCTAACCCAAAGCTCTGGGGCTTCCTTCACAGCTCAGTTGGTAAAGAAAATGCCTACAATGCAGGAGACCCTGGTTCAACTCCTGGGATGGGAAGATCCCCTGGAGAAGGAAATGCCAACTCATTCCAGTATTGTTGCCTAGAGAATCCCATGGACAGAGGAGCCTCACAGGCAGTCTATGAGGTCACAAGAGTTGGACACAACTTACAACCAACAAATCTTTGGAGCTAATATTTATAGTCTCAAGGAAGGAAACCTAGTAACCTGATTCCAGTAATCTTAATAAGACAGAAGTTAGAAACGACACACACTGCCACCCACCCTTCAGATGTTTAAATTAAAAGCACAAGCTTGCCAAATTAAGGATCTCAAAAATTTCAGAAACATTTTCTCCCCACAGACAACTTCATGGTCTGTGTGGTAAAACTAAGGAAAGAAAGTTCCTCAAAGATCTTTTCTAGGAGCAAAAAATGCCCAGACACAGGATCTTTAAAATTGAGTCTCGATACAACACTATTAGTGACGTAGCAAATGTGAAGTACACTGAAATACTAATCACATCTGTCCTCCAAAACAGGAGTTGCCATTGAGATCACTAGCAAAAATTATCGTAAGTGGTCTGTCCTACAAGCACTGAATCTTCTTATTGAAGTGTTCACTAAGTTAAAACTGAACATTCATTTAAGTCCTTTAGATAGGCACCTGACATAATGACAAAGATAAATCACTATGTACAACGTACAGTACCTGCAAATACAGTTCCCTAGGGGACACAGAACAGTGGGGAGGATGGCTGAACTTAATAGTCTACCTTAAAGATAGAGAGATATATATATACAAATATATATCTTTAAAGACAAATATTAAATATATATATGAAGAAAGAAGTATATAAAAATTTGAGATAGCTAGGCTTTAAACAATAACAACCACAAAACAACAAAAACAATCTGCTACATTACAATCTTCATTGTATCTGTCAATTCCTTAATATTCTTTCCACAGAGGCTCATGTCTTATGTGGTGTTTTCTTTTTTATAAACAGAGATATCTTTTTTCAGTTCAGTTCAGTTGCTCAGTCATATCTAACTCTTTGCGACCCCTTGGACTGCAGCACGCCAGGCTTCCCTGTCCATCACCAATTCCCAGAGCTTACTCAAACTCATGTCCATTGAGTCAGTGATGCCATCCAACCATCTCATCCTCTGTCATCCCCTTGTCCTTCTGTCTTCAATCTTTCCCAGCATCAGGGTCTTTTCCAATGAGTCAGCTCTTCGCATCAGGTGGCCAAAGTATTGGAACTTCAGCTTCAACACCAGTCCTTCCAATGAATATTTAGAACTGATTTCCTTTAGGACGGACCGGTTGGATCTCCTTGCTGTTCAAGGGACTCTCAAGAGTCTTCTCCAACACCACAGTTTAAAAGCATCAGTTCTTTGGCGCTCAGCTTTCTTTATGGTCCAGCTCTCACATCCATCCATGACCACTGGAGAAACCACAGCTTTGACTAGACGGACCTTTGTTGGCAAAATAATGTCTCTGCTTTTCATCTGGTTTGCTTGTTGCTCAAAGAGTGTTAATTTCAAGTATGACTGCAGTGCGACAGCAAATAACAGACCACTCACACTTTAGGCTCTTTTCATCCCAAGCTTATAAACACAGAAATAAAAGTTAGGGGCTTTTGCCTCATTTTTTTTCTTTCTTTGAGGTGGGGTGAGAGGGTGGTTAATATCTGTATTCAAAATGCATCTTGAAAATTAAAATGGCTTTCCCTGGTCAGGGAACTGAGAACCCACAAGCTGTAGGTGCAGCCAAAATAAATTAAAAAAAAAAATTAAAATGGCTTTTGTCTTCATGTAGGAGTTCATGGACTCTGTGTGTAGCTGAATTTGATTTTCATTCAGGATCCTACACACATGCAGTATTAATCAGTATCTCATGTTAAGCTAAACGATCACTCTGGGTAAACAGAGACTCTCAATGAATCAGATCCAAACAAAAGTGAAATGGATATAACTCTGAGATCCAAAAACTATAGAAACTTGATAAAAGAGAACCTCTATAAGTGGGTTTACTAGAAAAACAGTTTCAGATGAATTTGCCCTTTCAGTTTTTCTGTTTAAGCATGACCTATAGTTGCCTTATGAACATCCCCTTCCTTTCCCGTGAGATGAAATGCAAATATAATGATATGCAGAGATTCTGAGGAGGCTCTCTTCCATCAATGTTCTATTAAGTGGTATTATTCAATTCTCCAATTTTAGCACTCGTTTATATTTCCTTCATATCATCCCAAGGCAGTTATATACTTTCCTATGGTAGCCTCTGATTTATATACAAAGAGAGAAAATACTCAAAGTGCTACCATTTCATTGCTTTGTCTTATTGAGCTGTAGTGGATTTCCTGACAGGCACAATCATTCTTCCATTAAAACCCGCTTACAGAGGTTCTCTTTTATCAAGTTTCCATTGTTTTTGGATTTGGGAGTTATACCCATTTCACTTTTGTTTGGATCTGATTCATCAAGAGAGTCTCCCAGTTTGCCCAGAGTGATCAATTACCTTAATACAGACATTTGTCTATGCTGCATGTGGGTAGCATGTGAGAGCCCGCACAAATATAGGCAAACACTGGCTCCAAGATGACCTCCAGTGGTTTTTAAATAAGTGCCATTGGTAAACCAAACAGTTTCTTTTGACCCTGACCTTTCTTTCAGCATGTGGTTTTTCAGAAATGACTTTGTAAAAAATATGTAAATATGTCTAAGAGAGAATTAATACAAAATCACAATCTATCAATAAGCGGTCTTGCTCTTTAAATGAAAATGTTAACAGTAAGCCTTCCCTGCATTCTATAAAGGATCTAAAACTGAGAGAATTGTTTGAACTGTGTTTTCAAGACAGACAATTAATAAAATTTGTTTTCTTAGACTCAAAAGTTCTCATTTTACAACTGTCTCACTATCTCATTTTACTATCTTATAGAGACAATGAAAAAAAAATTCTATCATCATCACATAACTAATTGTTGAGAACTACAGGCCAGTTACTGTGTTAAGGACTATACATTTCACTTAATCCGCATACCAATCCACAGAGGAAGATAAGAGATTATACTTTTATACTCAATTTAAAAAGAATAAAACATGGTCTTAAAGACACTTAATAACCTGTTCAAAGCCATACACACAATTATGAAATAGCGAAGCCATGAATCAATACATGGAGACTGATAAAATATGGTAATTTTGGGGTTCAGGCATACTCGTTTGTTAAGTTTATCAAATGACTGGCCATGACTTGATTCTACTAACTTAGGAGGAGAAAGGGGTCTTAGATGAGCATTTGATATGTATGGGAGAACCTCAGCTCTCAGCCATTATATACGGATATTACACCTCAAATCTCATATGTCTAGATTCCTAACCATAAGTATGATTTCAAGTATAATAATACATAAAATTATTCTATATTATATATATGTTATATATTTATATATTTTTAATAATATACAAAATTTCAAGTAAAATACCATCTGAGAGAAGGACTTGGCCACAGAAATAAGGTACAAGGAAGTATACCATAGTCAGTATATGCAGTGGCTATGCCAGGCTAATAGCCACCCCGCCAAGCCAATTTAAGATCTTGGAGATTACAGTTTATCTGTCATAAAGGAATGCTTTCAATACTACTCAGTTAAAAACAGTCCTCTCTTTCCTCCCCACTGGTATCCTTGCATAGGATGATACTGGGTCCCTTTTTAATCCTAAACTATAAGGACTATTATGAATAGAAAAATATAGTCATAATGTATGATTAACAGAATAAAGAGTTATTGTTTTAATAAAATATATTACCTTCATCACATTTTAACTTTTTTTGATTCATTCAAACAAATAGCTACTCTTACAACTAATTTACCTAACAGGAGGAAGTGAATTACACTGCTACTCGAAAGAACTTCTTCATGGATTGGCTTATTACATTTTCAAATCTAAAATTCTTAAGCTTTATAAATGAATTTCCTAAATAATGAAAACATTCATTAATGTTGAAAATTCTTTACTATCATTCTAAGACAAGGTGTACCTGATATTTTTAGGGCAAGGAGATGGTATTCTAGGTACTAGATATCTCCTATACTTCATGATAAGATTTAAGAAAAAGTAGCATTAATCACAGTGGGAGTAGCATCAGACATAAGAGCGTATGAAATTCAAATTTTTATCTAATGATAAAAGAGGCTAAGGTGATCATGAATATAAATACAAAATAGTAGCTCACTAAATTTTTACGACTGGAATCTGTCTCTACCAAACAAATATGAAAATTAGCATTCTTTAAACAAAATTTGGTATAAGCTGCTTCTCTCTCTGGGAATATGGCTATGCACATATATATATATATAGGTCTAGTAGTATAATTTCTTTGTAGGCTTTCTTTTAAGATGTTTTGCCATTTTGAAAGTCTAACTTAATACAGTAAGAAATTACTCAAAATTCAAAGTAGTAAAAAGGCATGTCTCATGTCTGTTTGGAAAAATATGTGTGTATAGACAGAAACACACACACACACACATACACACCAGGAAGGAATCACCTACCTACCTATATTACAGTCACCAGATTATCATATTTCCTCCCTACCTTCAACTTATCTGCTTTCTATTAAGACCTAATCTTTATATTATGCAACTCAAGATTGAAAAAAATACCAAACAACCTGATTAAGAAATGGACAGCATACTTGAATTTACATTTTTCCAAAGATGACATAAAAATGGCAAACAGACACATAAAAAGGTATAAACACTAGTCATCAAGAAACTAAAAATAAAAATCACAGTGAAATATCACCTCATACCTATCAGAATAGCTATTATTAAAAAGAGAGCAAATAACAGGACTTCCCTGGTGGTCCAATGGCTAAGACTCTGCCCTTCCAACACAGGGGACCCATGTTCAGTCCTGGTCAGGGAACTAGAAGCCACACGCCACAAGTAAGACCCAGTGCAGAACAAATAACAGTTGTTGGCAAGGATGTGAAGAAATGGGAACCCTCCCACACAGCTGACGGGAATGTAAATTGGTTTAGCTACTATGGAAAACAGTACAGAGGTTCCTCAAAAAAAATTAACAATTTAATTACCATAGGATTTAGCAATTCCACTTCTAAGTATATTCCTGAAGGACAAGAAAACACATATGACTCCCCCATGTTCGCTGCAGCATTACTTACAATAGTCAAGATATGAAAGCAACCTAAGTGTCCACCAAGAGATGAATGAATAAAGATGTGACATGCATGCACACACTCACACACACACCCAATGGCCTTGGCTGGGACACCCTAGAAAGCAAATAAAGAGTGGTGGGGATACCTCTCAAATATATGTGTAAACATATGTTTAGACAGGTTCAGTCATAAGGCATTCTTTTCCCTTTTGAATTAGATCTGAATAATATTTGTGTTCATGATTCTTATTTATAGATTATCTTAATGAAGGGTCTTGAATCTAGATTTGAATTTATCATGCAAAGAAACAGAGCAAAAATAAGTGAGTAAAAAATCATGAATGGTTCATTAAACTGTAGACTAAGGACTTCTAAAGAGCCTAGAAAAATAAGACTCCTTATTCAGTAATGGTCTGATACAAGGATCAGTTAAAATAACAGATTTGAGATTTCAGAACCACAATCAAGGATTCTCACACAATTAGTTACAAATAAACCCAGCAGTGGCTTGCATACCCTGATGCTATATATCACACCTCAATGTATTAGAAATGCCACCACAGTTCTTTCCCCTGTTCCCATACCCCTCCCCACAACTTACTGCAGAACACACACAATGAAAAATTTAGTACTAAAAATTTAGATTTCAAATTTAGTACTAAGCTAATAGTAGCAAGCTTTCCCATGGAACAGTCATTCCTGAAATTTAGTTATAGACTTATAAGATTACATAAACTGTATTTTGGAAAAATCACTTTCTTAATGACAAATCAATTCTTAATGATTCATGGAAGCTATCTCTGAATAGCTTCTTCATATCCAAAATATTGACTGACCTTTACTGATAACCTTGGATTAGTTAAGCCAATATGGTCCCTCAGAAAAATCACATTTCTGTGTTCATTCTATTTCCTGGTTGTAGTTTCCTTAATCAAACAAAAGAGAATCTGTTTTTAAAACTGTAATATATCTCCATCACTGGTTAAGATGGATGTGGAAGTCATCTCACCTGGTAGTCTATTAATAATCTAGTGCACTTAATCAGCAGAGATAGTGACCAAGAGGCAAGGAAGGCAGTAGTTAGAAGTGCTGGTTTTAAAGGGTNGAATCTGTTTTTAAAACTGTAATATATCTCCATCACTGGTTAAGATGGATGTGGAAGTCATCTCACCTGGTAGTCTATTAATAATCTAGTGCACTTAATCAGCAGAGATAGTGACCAAGAGGCAAGGAAGGCAGTAGTTAGAAGTGCTGGTTTTAAAGGGTGTGTGGAGGGGAACGATCAGACTTAGCCAGCTGTGCTAAGTCGGACAGAGACCTCCATGTTAATGTAGGATCACTGCAATTTGTAGACAAAAGGCATTTTTTCATTTGTCCACAGGGTTGGTTGCTGCAGGGTCCATTTTTACTGTGTTTCATTATTAAGAAGCCTTTTGCTATCCAGTCTTTTCTATACCAGCTTCCAGCTGCATCAAATCCTCATTTAAATACACTTCAATACACTGAAACAAGTTGCAGAACAACAACCATGATTCAGAGAACAGAAAAAGAACTTAAGAAGGTACACTTAGCACACAAGCTCAAAGTGACCTTTACTCAGCAAGAAAAGGTTATAAAAAACAGGTACAAGGGAGATAGCACTGAGATACACAAAAATATCACATTGTTTTCACCACTCTTCCTTCATTCCAAATGCGTTCCAAAGTCTTCTCCCTTCTCGCCAAGGAGCTCTTACCAACTTAATTTTCCTAGCCACACTAGACAGCTTCTCTCACATATCAATACCTCTTGACAGCTCTTCTGAATAAAGTCTGGAACAATGTGCTTACAGTGGCATATCTGACAGGGAAAAATGACTATTGCTGATTAATACAAAGGAGAGCTTCTGAGCATGGAACTGTTCATTTCTAAGGGTGCTATTGGATAAATTACTCCAGGGTACTCTGGCAAAGCTGTTCCAAGAGTTCTGTATTATTTTAGGGATACCATGTAACAAAGTAGAAACAGTAATTAATTTAAGACAAGGAGAACGAGACCTGCATTTTGGTTCTGCCATAGTACTGGTCAACCCTCCTAGAAACTCAATTTCTTCAACTATAAAACAGATATTCTTAAGAATTTCAGAGAATTTTTATGATGATTCAAAGAAAACACAGCAATGTACCTAACCAAAAAAGAACTTGCATATTTCAGGCACCAAAAAAATAAGTGGTGGTTATTCTCATTGGAACACTGTACACTGGGACTTCTCAGGTGGTCCAGTGGTTAAGACTCTGAACTTCAAACGCAGGGGCCAAGGGTTCAATCCCTGGTCAGGGAACTTAGATCCCATATGCTGTGTGCAGTGTACCCAAGAAAACAGAAAAAGACACTGTAACCTAAACTTCTTTACAATTAAAGGGCAGTTTTCTCAAATATGAGTATACTACTGTATTATTTTCAGCATCCGATTTATGATTTTATAAAATAGATTAAAAACATAATGCAGGCTTTTCAGATTAAGACTAAATTTTACCTTAACTATAACTTCCCTAGAAAATGAAGTAGCTTTTATAATGGCAGTTGCTGGTGTTGATACTTTTTGTTCTCAAACTAGAAGCAATAAATATAACTAAGGCAACACTAACAAAATGCAACCTTGGAGAAAAATATACTTGAAAGGCAGCTGGTACAGTGACACCACCTTATGGCAAAAAGTGAAGAAGAACTAAAGAGCCTCTTGATGAAAGTGAAAGAGNAGAAGGAGTGTAACACAAGTGCCAGGCATTTCTGCTCTGTAACTCACCTAGGTTCTAACCACATTCTTAGTACATTATATTGAGTATTATAGAAAAACCAAAGAAATTTAAAACAAGATTCTTGTCTTCAAAGAGCATAGTCTTCATAGGGAGGTAAATCATACACATGGGACTATTCAGTTTGACATATGATTGGAGTGCTCAAATGTGTGATATAGACAGAAAGTACCAGAAAGGACTACACAGGTGTTAACTTCTTTTCTTTTCCTGAGGTAAGTGTTTTCTGTTGGCTCTATCCATGGAAGATTCATTGACTATTTCTCTTTTACCAGTGATTCCTGATGTTTAGTGAGAGGTACAGTATGGTATATGATCATATATTATGTTGAGCTTCACAGCAATAATCAGTTTTAGAATCTAAATTGGGAGGAGGGAGCTAAAGGTGGTAGGGAATAAAAATACACCCCTAAATATAACTTGAGACTCAAATGTTTTTAGGATGCTTTTTCCTAAGGTCAGTGTAGAAATATTCTATAGCATTTTACTCTAGTTTTTTTTCCTGCCTTCTTCATTTAAAAGAAAAAAAAATGTGATTGTGTATACTCAGAACATCCATAAATTCCTCTCATGGTCTCAGGTAAAATAGCTGGGACTATTTCTAAATGAGTAAATAGACACTTAGTACTTGACAACGATCATACTCATTGTTGATTCCTAGAATATAAGGATTTCTCCCAGTTTTAGTCCAGTTCTTGAACCTCTTGTAGTGTATGTAACACTGAAGCGACTTCTAACTCCTTTTGATTCTTTAGCCTTTAATCCTGCATCCAATATTCTCCTTCAGTCCTATACCTCATCAGTAAAGATAGCAGGAGGGAGGGAGGGGAGGGGACCATGGTTACCAAAAAAATCACATTGGAACTGCCCTGGAAGAAGCAGTGACTGAAAGTGTATCTTGGTTTTCCCTGAACCAGTTTAGGTTTCTCTAAATAAAGGGCTTTCTCATTTGTTCTCTTACTAGGTTGGGGAATATTTTTTTGACCTTTATGCTTCAAATTAGCCTTGCAAATTGGCTCAAAAAATATCTTAGTCTTCAAAGATGTTCTTTCACCTCCGCATTATGGATCATTCCCTTGCTTACCCATGCCTACAGCTCCTGTCATTAAGCAGTGAGAACACAGGACACATACTCAGCATAATTTAATAGAAAGATCATAGAAATCAGGGGGCAGAACTGATTGTATTTGGTATTGGCTCAATAGTTGATATCAGAAGTACCTCCTTTAATGTCTTCCCCACCCTGAGGCCCTGAGAATATAAACAGAGAGTAATTTGTTTCATGGTTTGAAATTGGGATGGGTTTGTTACATTTCAGTGCCATCAGAGGTGAAGCAGCAGATAGTTGCTATGGATTTGGAGTACTCAGTGGTTTCAGAGCATTGTTTTGAAGAAAGAAAAACCCAAGTTTTTGAGGGTTTTGTATTTGGAAGTAGAAAAATGCAAGGGAGAATACACAGCTAAAGATAAAAATGTTTTTCTCATCTGCTTACAAACGCCTGGTATATGATGCTTGGGTGGGAGGCTTGTATGCCTGGCAGAAAGTCTTAGTCACTCTTCCGCTGCTTTAGCACTAGAGCCTTTTGGCCAGAATATGAACATCGCCCTTTCCTTTCACCCTAAGGGAAGCTGAGGAATCATCTGCCTCTGCACTGTCGAGGTGGGGCTTTAGCCTTGGTCCTGCTATAAGGGTGTTGGATGTCTCTGTTTCTGTTCCCAGTGTGCCCTGGAGATGCGAGATTTTCCTTTGGCAGCCGGAGGCACACACCCAGAGAATGCTGGAGCCGCAGGGGGACAGGACCCACTTCCACAGCGGAGAAAAACAAAGAGGAAAAAGGCGTGCAGGCAGCCAGCGCTAAGGGACGCACCCAGCACGCAGTGGGCCCCTGCCACTGCCCCCAGCAGCTGTTTCTGCTGCAGCCCGAGAGGAACTCGGTGAGCCCGTCCCTGTTTGTGGCTGCAAGCTCAGGATTTCAATCAATGCATTCCAGTAACCCTAAAGTGAGGAACTCTCCGTCAGGAAACACACAGAGGTGAGGCCTAGGGCCTGGCCCAGCTGCGCCTTGGGGACATCATAGTGGACCCTGAACACTCACTGGTGGAACAGTATGTTGAATCATGAGACCCAAATGGGAAGAGAAAAAGACTCAAGTAAACAGTGATAGAATAGTGAGTCAGAGTTTAGGTTAGCGTTCTCCTCTTATTCATTTGTCCATCATTACCTAACCGCTCCTCATTATAGCCCCCTCCTCAACAGAACATTAAGAACCATCCAGTACAGTGTGCTAAACTTGGCAAATGAGGAAGCTGAGACCTGGAATGTTGGGGAGGCCTAAGGGCCTACAGCTAAAACAGCAGCCCCTGACCCCCACTGTAAAGCTTTTTCCTCTGTTCTACAAAATTGATATCTTAAAAGAATGTCTTCTTCCTCCCCTGGAGGCAGTGGTTAGTGTGTCTGCTCTGGTGTGATACTTCTTATTTGGTGATTAGTGTCCTGGAGGGTTTCCCCAACCTGCCAGTCACCAGCGGGTTTCCTCACACTCTCCCAGACCTGCTCGTGTTTTTCAGCAGGGAAGCCAGTCTCTTGTTACAGCTGTTCCTTGTTCATCAGCCGAGGGGTGGATAGTATTTTGATCTTAACGATGTCTGTTTGTTTACTCTGAGCTAGTCTTAGTGTGAGAGTCATTTCTCTATGTACATAGAAACCGTTGTCCTTTATTGACAGAAGCCCTAGCGATGGGTCCCCATGTGACTCTAGGGTTCCCGAGACGAGGCAGGCCACTCTGCCCAAATCCTCCTCTCTGTTGAGAGCTCTGAGATGAGAATGGGGAGAAGAGAACAAGCAAGCAGCTTAAGAGAAAGGTGGGGTGGTTACTTTAGCTGTCTAGGTCTCCCTGACGTGTGATAGAAATCAGACCTCTTTGATTTTTGCTGCCCAGTCTTGTCTGCTGTCTGATCTCGCCTTGTTATTTGTCTTTTCTAGTAGCCCTAAGTCAAAGCAGGAGGTGATGGTCCGTCCCCCTACAGTGATGTCCCCATCTGGAAACCCCCAGCTGGATTCCAAATTCTCCAATCAGGGTAAACAGGGGGGCTCAGCCAGCCAATCCCAGCCATCCCCCTGTGACTCCAAGAGTGGGGGCCATACCCCTAAAGCACTCCCTGGCCCAGGTGGGAGCATGGGGCTGAAGAATGGGGCTGGAAATGGTGCCAAGGGCAAGGGGAAAAGGGAGCGAAGTATTTCCGCCGACTCCTTTGATCAGAGAGATCCTGGGACTCCAAACGATGACTCTGACATGAAAGGTATGTCTACAAGATCTTTGAGACTCAGAGGGAAGTAGGTATTCCTGAGGGAGGGCCTCTGACATGGATGGATGCCGGAGAGCCTCATAGTAGCCAAGTGGGGAGAGTAGGAATCGGATCCAGGAGTTCTTGGAGTTTCAGATGGAACTCCTTCTGGTCATTTTCCTACAAACTGGAGAATAGTTTGGAACGACCTTGTTGAGTTCTTGCCCTCGAGGATGCAAGTGTTTGAGGATGTTGCATGACCCTAACCATGTACTTACGGATGTTTCTGGTCTCTGTGCTTTTGTGTACTTGAGTGTCAAGCCAGTAGCTCCAGTTTGTCTCTGCCAGTGCCCACACTGGAGCAGTTTTTCTGACAGCTCTTCCTCTTCTCCATGAAATTAGTCCTTCAAGACCTTGGTTGCATACGCTCTGGCTGCCATTTTGCCAGTTGTAGGTACAGGAGGCTGCCCTGGCACAAGTCCAGATTTGTCCCAGCCAGTTTCACCATGGCGGGAATGAGGGGCTCATGTGGTAGAGATCCAGGAGGTACCACAGTGGAGTGAGCCAAGAAGGGGATGGGACCCATGGCTATGCTCTTAGGCTGTCCCTCACTTAGTGTAAAATAAAACATCTTAACTATAGGCCAGAATGTGAAACTAATATTCAAGGAGTGGAACGGTGACTCCCCAACTCAAATTTGAAATGAGTACCTGTCTTTCTTCTTCAGGTTGTTTGTGGGAGGCCTGTTTTGAGCACCAGCACTATGCTGGGTGCTGGGGGTGCCATGGTCAGCAAAACCGAAACAGTTGCTATCCTCAAGGGTTTAAATGCACCTAGATAGCAGATCATTTTAAAAATTACAATAAAATTTGATAAATGCTGAAGTAAGGGAAATGAGGGGGCTATGGGTCTAACTAGCAGGGACATCTAGCCCAGGAGGTTCCAAAAGTGTTTCCAGGAAGGAGGGACATTTATGCTAATATCTAAACCCTCGTGCTCAGATGGTAAAGATTCTGCCTGTAGTGCAGGAGACCTGGGTTCAATCCCTGGGTTGGGAGTATCCCCTGGAGAAGAGAATGGCTACCCACTCCAGTATTCTTCCCTGGAGAATTCCAGGGACAGAGGAGCCTGGCAGGCTGCAGTCCATGGGATCACAAAGAGTTGGATAGGACTGAGCAACTAACACTTTGACATTTTTCAAAGAATGTGTAGTAGAGCAGTAAGGATGTGGGGAAGAGCACTTTGTACTTAGTCATTTAAATGGGAGAAGTGTATTTGTATTTTTATGAATAGAAGAATTTCCTCTTAAGGTACTTCCTCCTTGAAATTTTCAAGGTGTTTGCATTATGATGCTATAAATGCTGACAGAAAAAAGAAAGCTTTATACTTTCTATAAGATGAACCGTCTTTTTATTTTTTAGAATGTAATTCTGCTGACCACATAAAGTCCCAGGATCCCCAGCACACGCCACACTCGATGACCCCATCAAATGCTACAGCCCCCAGGCCTTCCACCCCCTCCCATGGCCAGACTACTGCCCCAGAGCCCACACCTGCTCAGAAGACTCCTGCCAAAGTGGTGTATGTGTTTTCTACTGAGATGGCTAATAAGTAAGTTCATGGCTGTGTCTTGATGTTGGTGTGGCTTGTGTGTTTGGGCATCTAAATTTTTATTCCATTGAAGAGACCCTTTTTTTGCCCACTTGTATTATTACTTAAGGTTAACACTACAGAAAGCGGTAAAATAAAATATAAACCCCCCACTCCCCTACTCCCAGAGGCAACCGTTAGTGGTAGTTCCTTGGCTTTCCTTCCAGAGAAACTTTTTAGGCTTATACAGATACATGTATATATGCTTTTTTAAACAGGAAAAGGATCGATGGCACAGTACACACTTTTCTGCAACTCAGTATTCTTTTTAAAATGGCATGCATAAGTAATACATGTCCATTTTAGAATAATTAGAAAATGTATCTCAAGAATTTACAGAAATAACTATTATGAGTGTTTTGGTACATGTTTCTAGCAGACAGATGCATCATTGGGTATTTGTTTATTTAAAATGTGAATATACAGTACATAGTTTTCTGACCTTTTTCATCTAACATATTTAAAATTAAGACATAGAGTGAATCTTGGCAACCTTAAATTATGATAAGGTGTGAGAATTCATTTTACCCTTCTTGGGTTGGGATTTTGAACTAGGATTATAAAACACTTACTAGAGTGGATGGATTTAAAGGAAAAATCCCTGGGGTTTTTTAATGCCTCTTTTGAGATTTGCTAATGGCTATTTTTAAATTCCAGAAGAGTTACAGTAAATGACAGACAAGTAATGAAAACTTTTTTATCTTGATTTCTTCTCACTGGGCATTGCTGGTGGTTCTTTATACTTCTTCCTCTCTCATACCAGTTCCATCTGGGGTTAAAATGCTTTAGAATTTCAGTTAGTGAAATAGAAACAAGTCCTAGTGTGTGCATCTCCTTTCTTTGTAGGGCTGCAGAAGCCGTATTGAAGGGCCAGGTTGAAACTATCGTCTCTTTCCACATCCAGAACATCTCTAACAGCAAGACAGAGAGAAGCACAGCCCCTCTGGTATGTCATCTTAGAAGTGGAATAATGGTTTAAAGGTTATAAAGTGACTCTAAAGGTGGGAGATGATGAATTCACTGATAGTCTTTTTTTCCTTCTTCCAGTTTTACTGAGATGTAATTGATGGACAGCACTGTATAAGTTAAAGTGTACAGCCAACTATACTGTATACTTTAACTCACATACATTATGAAATGATTATCATCATCTCATATACATACAAAAATTAAGACAAAAAAGTTTTGTTTTGTCTTGTGATGAGAACTCTTAGGTGTACTTTCTTAATTTTTATGTAGAACATACAGGAACATTAATTATTTATCATTTTATACATTACATTCCTAGTACTTACTTATCCTATAACTAGAAGTTTGTACCTTTTTGCTGCCCTCCTCGAATTCCCTCTCCCCCAGTACCCCCACTTCTGGTAATCACAGATCTAATCTGTTTTTCTGTGAGTTTGTTTGTGACGTTTAACTGACCTATACTGTGTTAGTTTGTGGTATACAACATAGTGAAATGATGTTTCTATACATTTCAAAGTGATCACCATAAGTCTAGTCACCATGTATCACTGTACAAAGATACCACACAGTTATTGACTGTATCCCCCACACTGTACATTTCACGCCTATTACTCATTTATTTTGTAACTGAAAGGTTGTACTCTTAATTTCCATCACCTGTTTATGTCCTCTTCCCATGGCCCCTCTCCTCTTTAAATGACCTGTTTATTCTCTATATCTGTGACTCTGTTCCTGTTTAGTTATGTTTAACCATTTGCTTTGGTTTTTTTTAGATTCCACATGTTTGTCTTTCTCTGACTTATTTCACTTAGCACAATACCCGCTAGGTCCATCCATGTTTTTGAGAATGGCAAGGTTCCATTCTTTTTTAATGGCTAAGTAATACTCCATTGTGTGTGTGTGTGTGTGTGTGTGTGTGTGTGTGTGTGTGTGTGTGTGTGTACCATATAGTCTTTATTCATCTATTAATGGGCACTTAGGTTGCTTCCATATCTTGGCTATTGTAAATAGGCTGCAGTGAACAACATAAGGGTACAGATATCTTTTCTAATTGGTGTTTTTGTTTTCCTCGGATAAATAGCCAGGAGTGAACTTGCTGGATTATATGTTAGTTGTATTTGTAAGTCTTTGTGGAATCTCCCCACTGTTTTCCATAGTGCCTACACCAGTATACATCCCCACCAACAATCCACGAGGGTTCAGTAGGGAGACAGTCTTGGTATCAGCTACATTTTGAGCATTTAACCTAGTTGTATAGTTTTAGGCACATCACAGTGGCCTTTTCTGCTAGCATGCTGATACGGTGATGAATTATTAGAAGAGAAGAGGTGCGAAGTAAAAAAAGGAGACATACGGATATCTTCGGATTTCCTTAATGTGGCCCTCTCTGGGAAATTCTGAATTCAGACTCTGCATACACAGCAGAATTAAAAAAAAAAATAACAGACACTCTTGAGTTACTTAAAGAACAGAAGAAAAACAGCAGTTAAGAGTGGACAGTGGTTTCCTATGGACAGTGACAGGAGAAACAGTTTACTCTCGCCCTACAGGACTGGAGTGCATGCTGATGATGCCACAGTTAGAGTCTCAGTGACTTTCAGAATGATTCTTACTTATTTCAGAGTGAGAGAACCATTCAATGTTTTTAATTGCTTGATATTTTCAAAATTATAATTAATGTTTGTTTCCTCTCTGGAACTTAAGTACCTGCTGTAAACGACATTAGAACATGCATGCAGTGGTTGTTTCAATATATGTAGTGTCTCACATTGAACCAGACGGTATTTCTTGTGTCTCAGACTGTCAAGACATTGCATCCAGTGCTGTGAGAACACTGGAGGTTCAAGACACAATCCCTGCTTTCAGGAAGCATGAAATATAAAACTGGGATGAGTCTTAAACATGGGAAAAGTTAAATGACTAAAGTGACAATTCAGTATAGAATAGATGACATTTTGTCCATGTTGTGTGAGAACTTAGGATGCCTCCCTGTGACATAGTAGGGCTTGGGCTTTCCTAGACCAAGCAAAGGAATTTCATGTCTCTTTGTATCTCCACTACTCAAGGGAAGAAGATGTGTATATATAATATTTTAAGTGTACATATTTTAAATTTATACTTTAGAAGTATTTATATTTTATATTGTTCTGGAATATATAGGGCACAATTGCAGCTCAGACCGGTGTTTTATTGACTTAATGACAGATCTTCATACAGTTTTTACCTCCACCTCCTCTAGTACTAACATGAAATCAGAAGAGGAGTTAAGGAGGGTATTGGGAATAGTCCAGTCACCATTGCTCCAAATCTAAAATAAAAGAGTGGCACTAAACCATTTCTTCTGTCACAGTCACCCTTATAGGAAAGGAGTGTCCACCCTAACACAAAACACAGCCTGGCCAGCAAAAGCAAACGTAAACTGGCTCTGGGGAGAAAATTAAGGTGATCTCCAGACTCCAGTAAAATAGTCAGAGACACCAAGGACACTGTGATGTCCAGAGTCATCTAGGTTCAGCCAGTCTGCCCCCCTCAGTCTGGGTCTCAGGCATAGATGCATGGAGAATACCAGCAAGTGGAGCATTTACGTACATGTCCACAGAATGTGAGCTGTTCCTGTTCAGGGATACATGTAATGATTTCTGTACAAATTTGTACCTTGAGAAACATTCCAGAGAGTAGGTGGGGATGTAAATAAGAGCCGTAGGGGTTTGGAAATACAGACTGGATTAAGTGAACAGGTAGAAGGAAGTGAACATCAAAAAGGGATCCTGCAGCTCTCGAGATCCCTTGATGGAGTGGTAGGCTGGGCCCTTCTGTTCTTCAGTACCGCCCTTCTCTGGTACCTGAACCTCCAGCAGGGCCAAGGCATCGATGCAGAACATTTTATATCCCTCTTCCAAACACTGACAACATCCATGTTACCTCTTACAGGTGAGCCTGGCTTTATCCAGGACTTAAATGTAGCATTGTAGTACTTAAGAAATAATAATAAGACACTCATCCAGCCTATAGAAAGGGCCATGTGCTGTCTATTGGAAAGAACAGATCAAGAGACACCACAAGCTAGCCTCAGATTTCCCCACTGATGTTTCTTGCCTACAGATTATCTTACTGCAGTTGATGTGCAAGTTCTTATCAAATATTGAATCAGTGATCACAGACTGAAAACAGAAATCGGAGATCAGGCCCCTTGGAAACTAAAGGAAAGGCGTGCTTCACTGGTCACTGTGCCAGGGCAGACAGTGAGGTGGAGCGGCCTCACCTGCCGCCTCTGGCTGGTAGAGTACTGAACTGGAAGGGACAGGGACTTTCTTTTTCAGTCGAAAACGTCAGACTCTTTGATTGACAGTGAGAGTCTACATACCCATTTATACTTTCAGGGAAAGAAAAAGGTGTTAGGTACAGCCTCCCACATACCAAGAAACTAATCTCTTCCTGAATCAGAAACACGTAGTAGACATGTGATATCAAACCTGTTCCTCGAAATAGATACTCAGATGTATTCACTCCAGCAGAGTGGCTTTCCCTTGGCATGCTTATAAAGTTATTGAAACCTAGTCTTCAGCTTGGGAAAGAGGATACCGTTTGACAGTAAAATGTGAGGGAGGAAATCAGAATGTCTCCATGTCCATGGGGTTTGTACATGAGCAGTTTCTACAGCTAGTGTCAGTGTAGATTTATATGGCTGGGACCAGTCCTTTATAACATAGCATGCTCTTTTCATTGTCCTTCTGTTCAATTTACCAATGATTTTTAAAATCTCATTTATCTTCAGAACACACAGATATCTGCCCTTCGAAATGATCCGAAACCTCTCCCACAACAACCCCCAGCTCCAGCCAACCAGGACCAGAATTCTTCCCAGAACACCAGGCTGCAGCCAACTCCCCCTATTCCGGCACCAGCACCCAAGCCTGCCGCGCCCCCGCGTCCCCTGGACCGGGACAGTCCTGGGGTAGAAAACAAACTGATCCCTTCTGTCGGCAGCCCTGCCGGCTCCACTCCACTGCCCCCAGACAGCACCGGGCCAAACTCAACGCCCAACAACCGAGCCGTGACCCCTGTGTCTCAGGGGAGCAATAGCTCTTCAGCAGATCCCAAAGCCCCCCCGCCTCCACCGGTGTCCAGTGGAGAGCCCCCCACACTGGGGGAGAACCCTGATGGACTATCTCAGGAGCAGCTGGAGCACCGGGAGCGCTCGTTACAAACGCTCAGAGATATCCAGCGAATGCTTTTCCCCGATGAGAAGGAATTCCCAGGAGGACAGAGTGGGGGACCCCAGCAGAACACTGGGGTATTAGATGGACCTCAGAAAAAACCAGAAGGGCCTATACAGGCCATGATGGTTCAATCCCAAAGCCTAGGTAAGGGACCTGGGCCCCGGACAGACATGGGGGCTCCGTTTGGCCCTCAAGGACACAGAGATGTGCCCTTTTCTCCAGATGAAATGGTTCCACCCTCCATGAACTCCCAGTCTGGGCCCATCGGACCCGACCATCTGGATCACATGACCCCTGAGCAGATAGCATGGCTGAAGTTGCAGCAGGAGTTCTACGAAGAGAAGAGGAGGAAGCAGGAGCAAGTGGTCGTGCAGCAGTGCTCCCTCCAGGACATGATGGTCCATCAGCACGGGCCGCGGGGAGTGGTCCGAGGGCCGCCCCCTCCGTACCAGATGACCCCTGGTGAGGCCTGGGGGCCTGGGGGCACAGAGCCCTTTGCCGACGGGATCAACATGCCCCATTCTCTGCCCCCGAGAGCCATGGCTCCCCACCCCAACATGCCAGGGAGCCAAATGCGCCTCCCTGGATTTGCGGGAATGATAAATTCTGAGATGGAGGGGCCCAATGTCCCCAACCCAGCATCGCGACCAGGTCTTTCTGCAGTCAGCTGGCCAGACGATGTGCCAAAAATGCCAGATGGTCGAAACTTCCCGCCTGGCCAGGGTGTCTTCAGTGGTCCTGGCCGAGGGGAGCGCTTCCCAAACCCCCAAGGATTGTCTGAAGAGATGTTTCAACAGCAGCTGGCAGAGAAGCAGCTGGGATTGCCCCCAGGGATGAGCGTGGAAGGCATCAGGCCTGGAATGGAGATGAACAGGATGATCCCAGGCTCCCAGCGCCACGTGGAGCCAGGGAATAATCCCATCTTCCCGCGAATACCAGTGGAGGGCCCACTGAGCCCTTCCAGGGGTGACTTTCCAAAAGGAATGCCCCCGCAGCTGGGCGCTGGCCGGGAACTCGAGTTTGGGATGGTTCCCAGTGGGATGAAGGGAGATGTCAGTCTAAATGTCGGCATGGGATCCAACTCTCAGATGATACCTCAGAAGATGAGAGAGGCTGGGGCGGGGCCTGAGGAGATGCTGAAGCTCCGTGCGGGTGGCGCGGACATGCTGCCTGCTCAGCAGAAGATGGTGCCTCTGCCGTTCGGCGAGCACCCGCAGCAAGAGTATGGCATGGGCCCTAGGCCGTTCCTCCCCATGTCTCAGGGTCCAGGCAGCAACAGTGGCTTGCGGAATCTCAGAGAACCCATGGGGCCTGACCAAAGGACTAACAGCCGGCTCAGTCATATGCCACCACTACCTCTCAACCCTTCCAATAACCCCACTAGCCTCAACACAGCTCCTCCCGTTCAGCGCGGCCTGGGGCGGAAGCCCGTGGATATATCTGTGGCAGGCAGCCAGGTGCATTCCCCAGGCATCAACCCTCTGAAGTCTCCCACGATGCGCCAAGTCCAGTCACCGATGCTGGGCTCACCCTCGGGGAACCTCAAGTCCCCCCAGACTCCATCGCAGCTGGCAGGCATGCTGGCGGGCCCAGCTGCCGCTGCTTCCATTAAGTCCCCGCCCATCTTGGGGTCTGCTGCTGCTTCGCCTGTTCACCTCAAGTCTCCATCACTTCCCGCCCCGTCACCTGGATGGACCTCGTCTCCAAAACCTCCCCTTCAGAGTCCTGGGATCCCTCCAAACCACAAAGCACCCCTCACCATGGCCTCCCCAGCCATGCTGGCAAGTGTAGAGTCAGGTCAGTATGTTCTCATTCTCATAGTTGCACCTATAGCCAGAGATTGTGAAAGCCTGGTTTATGTACTTTAAGAAGACCGGTGTCTTAATTATGCAGCCAGAGGAGGGGGCTTTTGCCAAGATGGATGTATTTGTGGCAAGGTGCAGAGTTGGTACTCCCATGGGGTTATGCTCAAGTGTCCAATCCTGGTGAAGATTTATGGGCTTCAGTGCAAAATATGTTTATGGGATAGGACTGGGAGGAGAATGGGAAATGCATATCATTTCGCTGAATGATTTACATTTGCACAGGGAACTCATATTGGTGGAATAAAATGTCTTAACAGTGGATAAATGTGTTTCCTTTAAACACCAGCCCCACTCCAGAGGTCTGCTTTTGTGTTAAGAGAGTGTGAGTGTCATCCCAAGCAAAGAGGGGAGACTGCTGAGAGACTTGAGTGGTTCTCATAAATATGTGTCGACCATCGAAACAGTTTCCAAAACCTTCTCCTTGGTAGACTGCTCTTCTCACAGATCAGCTGCAGTTTATTAGTATTTTCTTCCGGGGGAGTTCTCGCTGATGGTGGTGGCTCTGTGAACAGGACCAGAGGCGGCCAGTAGATGCGCACTGGGGTGTAAATGCTAGGTCTGTGCCGTCTCCACTTGAGAAAGACTAGAATCAGAGTGAGATAGGAGATTTACCCTGCCAGGTTAAAGTGTGACTCTCTGTTGGGTAGCAGTTCTCTATAAAGCAGTCCAGTGGAGCGGCCCCCTCACACCTTTTGAGTGCAGACATCTTGGTGGCGGAAATCAGTCAAGAGCATGTGTAGGGTGCTTTGGTCAGTACCTGGGGTGGGATGGCTCATCTGGCTTCCAAGCACACAACGCCAGAGGCAAATTCTGAATTGTGATTGGCAAGGGTAAGAGATCCAGTTATTTCCCACTGTTTTCAGTGAAGGAGTTTGTGAGACGTGGTTTTCCCAAGTTTGAGCTAATATTTCTCATGCATCCTTGGTGCGTCGTCCTGCCATCTGCCGAGCTGTCACCTCCATCGCACGCTGGCATCTCCCTCTGCACACACACGGAGCTTGACTAGAAGACTGATGATTCATGTCCTGGGTCTAATAACACTGTCCCGTTCATTTGTCTCATTCCTGGCCCTGCTAGTTCATAATCACAGGCCCAAGAACCTTCAGGAGAATCTAATTCCCTGTCTGTCTTATTTTGCTTTCTTCTCCTAGGTGGCCCCCCACCTCCTACAGCCAGCCAGTCTGCCTCTGTGAGTATCCCGGGAAGTCTTCCCTCTAGTACACCTTACACCATGCCTCCAGAGCCGACCCTTTCCCAGAACCCACTGTCTATTATGATGTCCCGAATGTCCAAGTTTGCAATGCCCAGTTCTACCCCGTTATACCACGATGCCATCAAGACCGTGGCCAGCTCAGATGACGACTCCCCTCCAGCTCGTTCTCCCAACTTGCCATCAATGAATAATATGCCAGGTAAGAAATCAGGAAGATAGGATATGGCCCTATTGCTGTTGACAAAAGAAAAACGTCTTGTGTTTTCTTGATATCTGTAGACCTCAATAAGCTGGACGTTCAGCAGATTGAAAAAGTATACCATCTGAGTTAGTTTCAGTAAAACGAAAATGTCTTGCCTAGAGGACGAGAATAACACTTTTTTGGATTAGCTTATTTAATTCTGTGTTTGTGGATAAGAAAGCAAGTTTCTTTAGAGTTCTTGTCATTTTCTTACAGAAGTTCTGATGCTTCCTTGTACCTCGATGTGCTTATTTTTAGGTGGCTCCTCCTGGAGCGAGACTGAAAGCAGTATCTTTTTAATATGCTGATAGGAATGTCTTGAGTCCTCAACTATTTTCCTGAAAGAGCAGCCTCAAACCACAAGCAGCCACAAGATTTCAGACAATGGAAAACCCCTATTTCCTAGAGAAGCACTTTCTTTAGGCCTAGAGAGAAAATAAAATTCCTCCCTTCCCTCCTCATTTTGTTCTCCTTCACTCCTACACCTCCCATCTCCCCAAATGTCACTAACAGGAAAGGATGTGGGAGGGCAAAGGTGGTCAACAGAGAGACCATAATAACTTCAGCCATGAGTTTCTGGTTCCAGTTCCATTCTGATTGTTAAGAATGCTTTTTATCATCAATCAGGTTAGGGCATGCTCCGTGGATGGCACAAGCATCATTCTTACCATACTCAGTGGTTAATTTCACGGAGAGACCAAATATTTAAATGTCCCAGAGGCCATGGTAGAACCTGTGTGTTTTCCTTTTCCGTTAAAAGTTAGCTTTTCTTCACCATTTTATATAATCTAGAGTTTTAAGTGCTCTGTCTATAAGGCAGTGTGAAATAGTGATGCCACGTTATCAATTGAGAAAGGCCTGTTTGGTTTCCTCATTGCTGTTACTTCTGATTCTTGGACTTGTAGGACTGATGAATCCTTTCTCCAAAAAGTACTGTACTACAGGTCAACTAGGCAAATTGTTTTCTTCTGAATTAAATACTTCCAATGAAGAGGACTGTACTCATTTGTGTATTAACTTGTAACTTTTCACTCAGGAGACTTTCTTTTTAGGTGTCTTCTGTACACATTCATGTCATACAGTTTAAAGCTCAGTAATACATTGTCTTGTGGAGCTGTTCATTTGTGTGCCCCAAAATGTGTTATAATCTTCCTGAGGGAGCATTGTGCATTGTGTGTTTTCTCAGCACAGTCCCATGCACATTTGATGCATAGTAACTTTTTTTGTTAATTTGATTTATAATAGTTTTTCTGAATTACTTTTGGTGAGATTGATTCCTTTGATATCTTTATTTTTCTAGGAATGGGCATTAATACACAGAATCCTCGAATTTCAGGTCCAAACCCCGTGGTTCCAATGCCAACCCTCAGCCCAATGGGAATGACCCAGCCACTTTCTCACTCCAATCAGATGCCCTCTCCGAACGCCATGGGACCCAACATACCTCCACATGGAGTCCCTATGGGGCCCGGTTTGATGTCACACAATCCTATCATGGGGCATGGGTCCCAGGAGCCTCCAGTGGCACCTCAAGGACGCATGGGTTTTCCCCAGGGTTTCCCGCCACTTCAGTCTCCTCCACAGCAGGTTCCGTTTCCTCACAATGGCCCCAGTGGGGGGCAGGGCAACTTCCCAGGAGGGATGGGTTTCCCAGGAGAAGGGCCTCTTATTGAAGCACAGTAAAGTTAAGGCACTTGAGCAAGGTCAAAGATCTAGTAAGTGGAAAATCTGATTTGAACCCTAGTGGTCTGACTCCACAGTCTCTGCCCTTGTTCTGTACACTATGTTTGTTTCCAATGAGGTTACAGACTAGCAGGGGACAGGAGACATGAACACAAATAACAGTACAAAGCAGTATATTTATTCATTCAGGAAATATTTTTAATGAATAGGAATTATGACAGATTTAGGTAAAGAAAAAATTTCCATAAGAACACAAAGTTTTGGTTAAAAACATTTTATAATAAATGTTTCATTATATAAAGTTTTATTTGTAAGAAGGAAGAATATACTTTATTATATGACTAAAAAAAGATGCCCCTGCCTAATATAGTTATAACTTTGCACAGTATGGGTGATTAACACTGTTAACAAATTTCCATGCCAAGTCTTGCTGGACTTGGTTTCAGGAAGGGAAATTAGGGATATCATTAGTCTGACATCCTTTACTACTGAGTTATAAGAACTTTCAATATGACTCCTGGTGTTTCAAGCCACAAGAGGAAAATCCACCCTTAATAATCCTTCAATAACTAACTAAAGCTTTTTCTGAGGATATATATATATATATATATATATATACATTTGTCACTTTTGAAGACCTATGAGAGCTTATAAGCATCCTTTACAAGCTTTGTCTTCATTAGTAGATACCTGTTTATAATTGGTGACTCAAGATTAGATAATTATGTTCGACATACAGCCTCGCAGGAGTCACCATGGATTCAAGGTCTGCCAAGGGCAACAAAAATACAGTGTCCCTTTACACAGATACGATTACTTAACAGAAGATAATTTGCCTTCTGTTCAATTATATTCATACAAATTTGAAACAATTTATATTTCATATCAATAGTTTCAGATAAGAGATACGCAACAAAATTGATCCACAGATATAGAACATACATAGTTTCCTTTACCTAACCTTCAGTGTCTGAATAAAGCAGTGATGATAAAAAAAAGATACAACAGAAATAAAGAATAAGAATATCATTCCAAATTTACTTTTGCTCTATAGCATTACTTTTAAGGTAGATGTGGGATGTAGAGGATAAAGGAAGAGATATATTACTAACATCAAATTGCCAAAGGATTATAATTATAAAATATCTCAGAAACCTTCAGTGTCTGAATAAAGCAGTGATGATAAAAAAAAGATACAACAGAAATAAAGAATAAGAATATCATTCCAAATTTACTTTTGCTCTATAGCATTACTTTTAAGGTAGATGTGGGATGTAGAGGATAAAGGAAGAGATATATTACTAACATCAAATTGCCAAAGGATTATAATTATAAAATATCTCAGTTGCATTGAATTTCCTGTTCAAGCAAGAATTTCTTTAAAAAAAAAACAAAACAAAAAAAACTTTTCAGTACACAAACATGTGATTTGTAAAAAATCAAAAGTTAATGTTTTAGAAAACTGTTTATAGAAACAACTAATAAAGATTCTTTTACTAACAAGATTATTTTTTAACTGGCAAATATACTGGCATTATAGTCCATGTTTTATGGATATGGTCAAATTGAAATACCTGGACTTTCTCTGTGCAAGACCAAATGGAAATCGACGGTAATAAGGCAATCTACCAGTTTCCATATAGCCTTAAAGCTATTCATTTCCTTCAAATGAATAAATCTCTAAAGTTCTCTCCTAAAGAATTAATTAGAAATTTAAAGATTTACTAAAAAATATTCAAGAAGCATTATTTAAAGTAGTAAAAAGTAAAGTATCTTGAACAAAACAATAGTATACCAGTTATGGTAAATCCTTAAGACTATAATATGGAACCACTGAAAACTCTCTTTTCAAAATACATTTATATCTGGGAAATGTTCATGACAAAGGCAAAAGGTAAAGAATACATGATAATATACAAAATATTCACTGCTATTGGGGGAAAAAGTTTCTATGAATGGAAAAAATTACATGTTAATTATATTTAAATGCCCATACTAGTTATTTCTGGCAAAAGTGATAACAGATATTTACTTTTTTGTTGTTATTCTAAATTCTATAAAATATACATGTATTCATTACTAACAGTTTCTTTCAATAATAAGCTACTGTAACTATTTGGGGAAGAAAACAAAAATCAAAACCTATGCAATGTTTCAAGATGATGACAGTATTCTCCACTGATGCACTTGCCAAGGAAATTCACTCTGACTCCACAGTCTCCTAATATACAGCTGCAAAAGAACTTTCTTTGGAATCAACTCTAAATTAAGGATAATTACTTAAACTAATCATATCACTATTGCCTTTTAGGAGGAAAGAAGGAAACAAAGAAATAAATTTTATGTTAGTCCATATGAATACTTACAAAAATTGTGAGTAAATACACAATGGCCCCAGTGGGGGGCAGGGCAACTTCCCAGGAGGGATGGGTTTCCCAGGAGAAGGGCCTCTTGGCCGCCCCAGCAACCTGCCCCAAAGTTCAGCAGATGCAGCACTTTGCAAGCCTGGAGGCCCAGGGGGTCCTGACTCCTTCGCTGTCCTGGGAAACAGCATGCCTTCAGTGTTTACAGACCCAGATCTANCACAATGGCCCCAGTGGGGGGCAGGGCAACTTCCCAGGAGGGATGGGTTTCCCAGGAGAAGGGCCTCTTGGCCGCCCCAGCAACCTGCCCCAAAGTTCAGCAGATGCAGCACTTTGCAAGCCTGGAGGCCCAGGGGGTCCTGACTCCTTCGCTGTCCTGGGAAACAGCATGCCTTCAGTGTTTACAGACCCAGATCTACAGGAGGTCATCCGACCTGGAGCCACCGGAATACCTGAGTTTGACCTGTCTCGCATTATCCCATCTGAGAAGCCTAGCCAGACACTGCAATATTTCCCTCGAGGGGAAGTCCCAGGCCGTAAACAGCCCCAGGGTCCTGGACCTGGGTTTTCGCACATGCAGGGGATGATGGGTGAACAAGCCCCCAGAATGGGACTAGCATTACCTGGCATGGGAGGTCCAGGGCCCGTGGGAACTCCAGACATCCCTCTTGGTACAGCTCCGTCCATGCCAGGCCACAACCCTATGAGACCACCAGCCTTTCTCCAGCAAGGCATGATGGGACCTCACCATCGGATGATGTCACCAGCACAATCTACAATGCCCGGCCAGCCCACCCTGATGAGCAATCCCGCTGCTGCCGTGGGCATGATTCCTGGCAAGGATCGGGGGCCTGCCGGGCTCTACACTCACCCTGGGCCTGTGGGCTCTCCTGGCATGATGATGTCCATGCAGGGCATGATGGGACCCCAACAGAACATCATGATCCCCCCACAGATGAGGCCCCGGGGCATGGCCGCTGACGTGGGCATGGGTGGATTCAGCCAAGGACCTGGCAACCCAGGAAACATGATGTTTTAAGCTGCTAAGACTGGATGTGCCCATCCTTGTTGAGATGAGATTCCAGGTCCTGAGAGCTGCTATGGGGGCGTTCCAGGAGCACTGTTGGTCATGCAATAGGAGAACAGAGACCCAAGGGCTGCTTTGGGGGCGGGGGGAACTCGAGAATGTATGGATTTATCTGAAAACAAATTATTCATTTAATCAACAGGTGTGTTTTTTTTAAGATTTATTTTTTAAAAATTATTTTTGTGGACTTGGGTATCCCGTGATGGCACCTCCTTTTGGGAATCTGTAGCCGTGCTTTGAGAATCGCCATGGGTCATGTGTTGCACCGTTCTCTGTATGTTTACGTCCTTTGGACTTGGCTTCTCCCAGGATTCTTTTCTGGTTTTGTTTTTGCTTGGGGCTTTATTTTTTTGTGTACTGTACTATATTGTAAAAGGGATTTTAGCAGAGACTTTAGTCTTTGGGACAAGAGGAGAACAGGAATGCTGGGCTGTTTACTTTAGGTGGAGAATCCATCTTCAGACCTTTGGACTATTTTCTTTCAACTCCAGTGTATAGAAAAACCAAACTACAACCTCAGAGCAGAGTATTAATGAAAAGCACAAAAAAAGGAACTAAGTTCAGCGAGGGGTGGGGGGAGGGGAGATTTTCCTTTTTGAAAATAATGACGCTTAGGACTTTTGTTTTTCAGTTTAAGTGCTCTCAGCACTGTCTGCCTCTCCCAGTCTACAGACCCACCTGCACATTTTTCTCTTGTCTTCCCTCCCCTCTCCTTCCCCGTCTCTTGGTTGAGTGAGTTTCCCCTGTTGTGTCCCTCGCTGGTGACCCCCTGCTTCCCTCCTCTGTTTCCCTTTGGCAGCTGCAATACACGGTGATACTTTGGGGAAATAAATCTAAGCAGGCCTCACCTTCCATGCCGAGCATCGTCCCGGCTCCAGGAGGGAAAGGTCTGTCTTTGGGATGCTCGACGGTCCTCTTTGCCCTTCGTCTCTTCTTCCCCTTCCTGCCCTTCCCTGCCCACCTTGTTTTCTGTTCTCCTTTTATTAGGAATTCCCAAGTGAATTTTATTAATGTGGGAGTGGAACAGATGCTAAAAGCTATCCAGGATTTTGTTTTTCTGTTTTTAATTTTGTGGTTCCTTCCCTTTCCTCCCCCTCCCATGCGTAAAACGTTCTGTGTAACCTCCATTAAATTTGGTACAAAACCACTCACCAGAGCTGTGGTGTCAGAAAAATAAAATATATTGTTTCTTACAAAATTGGATTGCCTTTTTTTTTTTTTTTTGTCCGTTTGGATTCCTGTTTGTTTGCTGAGTATTAGGCATAGTGGTTGCCATGTGACCCAGAAACATAACACTGTTGTATCAGACTTGATCGACAGGGTGAAAGTTAGGGAAAGGATAGAAAAGTGCTTTTGCAGGTGAAGCGTATTGCTTGCTGTTGAGGAGTAACTACTCTTGTAGATTGATCCAGTGCTGTTCCTGTCTCAGGCATGAAATCTTAGCTGTAGGCAGAAGAGCAGCCCTAGTCCCCATGGCCTCATCTCTGGAGTCAGCTCATCGTCTTTACTAGGAATTTTTGTGAGGGCCAGTGTAATGGTGTGAAGTTATTTAAGAAGGCCACAGTTAACAGTCATTTGAAAAACTATGAAATGTCCCTGGAGCTTGTTAAAGTAAAATATTATTACTGTATGTGCAAATGTGGGTTGTGGGTTTCTGTGGTCCGTTCTGCCTCCCCGCTTCTCTGCCTATCACGGTCCCCTTCTGCCAGCCCTGCTCAGTCGACACAGCTCCCTTCCACACACACCTTCAGCACATCAGTGTACGAGCCCTGCAAAGTAAGCGTCTAAGGGGCCGGCTGCTTGTGTGTTCTGTGCAGTTAGGTTTCTTCTGGTGTATGTATTTCTTCTGAGTTATAGGCATCTTCAGCTGAGCAAGTGGGCGTCTGTGTGCGTGTTTCCTCCCAGGTGAGGGACTCTAAGTGAGGAGCAGCGGGTGCAGTCGTCTGCAGACAGACTTGTACAGATTGGGCTCTGCCGGAGCCCCAGTCAGTCTGACCTATGAACGTTTCTCTCCGTGAAATGGTTTTGAGAGTAACTTTCCCTTCTACCCTCAGCAGCCCTGTCTTCTCAGTATACAAGAGCCCCAGACCACAAAAGTGAGATTAGATTTGAGCACCTCCTCTACCAGCCACCTCCACCCCACATGCGTGCTCTTGCGAACTTTTGAGGGGCCGTAGGAAGCAGGTAGTAGATCATCTCATTTGGAGACGAGAATACCGAGCTCACTGGTTTAAGAATTCTGACACAGATCTTTACAGATGAACCTAAGCAGTGAAAATTTTACATTGTGGAAAATTAGAGTACAAGGATTTTGTTTCAGGGATTTAGCCCTATCCCTAGGTTCTCTAGGCTTTGAACTAATAGAATAGGGAAACAGCTAAGCGTGGGGGCACGCGAGATGAGAGCCCTGAAAGGAAGGCTGGGACCTGGTGTTGGTCCACTGGTCTGGCTTCATGGGCAGCCCCACTCCCTGTTGCATCTCAATGTGCTGTGGTCACTGATGCTGTGTGGTCCCTTTGCTTCTGTCCCAAGGAGGGAGACAAAGGCAGGTAGGAGCTTTGTAGACTCGCCCTGGGAGAGGCTGGACATGTGGCACTCTGCATGTCCTTCCCCTGCTGGAGAACTTGGAGCAGTGCAAATCAACTTAACCATTTCAAAGTAGTTGGGTTTTGAAAAGACCATAAATCTTCATTCATTTACATTAGCCATATATGTTTCATCATGATCCATCTGATATGATAAACTTCATTTAGGGTTTAAATGTCACTTTCTAATTTGCTAATCTTGCTATGAAATAAAGTCACGTTTGGCAGATTGGATGCTTTTGCATGAAGAGTAAATGATGCAAGATTTTTTTTTAAATTCACAAAAGGGTGATAAAAATATTTCATGTTAACATAATCCCATGAAAGCTAAGCCAGTCTCTCCCACCCCCTGCCCCTCCTGAAATTTGGGGATTAAATGAAGGAAGTGCAATAATGTATTGCTTCATTCCAGGCTAAGTGGTAAGGTTGTGGATCATAGCATTTCTTAAGAACTAATGAAGCATATGTGGTATTTTCCTTAAAATAACGTGAAACAAAGTGATTTACTTTTAAAAACAATCTGCACCTGTAAATGAAAACAAGCAAACAAAACTGGAGATGCTTTATGAAGGGGCAAGAAAAATAAGTTTTTAAAACAATTTTATATATTTTAAAGCTATTCTTTAAAAAATTGATCCAAAATTTCTGCCATCCTCCCTACTCTCCTGTACTTCTAGATGATGTGATCATGATACAACTTCTGTCGCTGAAGCAGCTGCACAGGCCCCAGAGTGGTTAATGCGCTGCTGTCTGTCACATGTTGACTCTCTTAATAATCTTTGAGCAGAGGCCCCATATTTCCATTTTTATACTGGGCCCCACAAATGGAGCAGCTGGCCCTGTTAGGAATGAGAGAATTCTCAGCAGCTCCAGAGCAGTGCTGCGATCCGGGTCTCTCTTCGTGCTTTCTCCATCCCAGTGGCCAGGGGTGACCCCAGACAGGGTGGGTGCTGTGTTCTGTTTAAACTGTCTACCCTTTAGTCACTTCCTTTTCCTTTTCTGAGTACCTTCAAAGTGCTCAGAGGAGAGGAAAGCTGTATTTAACCCAAGGATTCATTTATTAGCAACCATTTAGACAGTGTCTATTGTGTGTCAAGAACTACACTAAGACGGGCCAGGAAACACGTGTTGTAAATCGACATTCCATACTCTGACTGCTGCCATGGGGAAAGTACCAGCTGAGTGCTACTGGCCAGAGAGGAAGGTCCAGGGAAACCGCCATGAAAGGTGCTTTTGAACTTAACTCTTGAAGGAGGAATCACTTCCTAGTGGAGGGTGCTGGTGGGCTTTAAACAGGACATGGGGGCAGCAAAGGCCTACTTCTTGCAACAGGGTGGCTCTTTAAGGGAGGGAGGTGGAGAGAAGAAATGAGCTCAGAGAGAGCAGGTCATGGGAGAACCCAGGGTGGCCCAGGGAGTTTGAACTTCATAGCTTTAAGCAAGGGAATCTGGTGATCAGATAGGTTCTACAGAAAGATTACTGTGCTGGGTGTGGAGGACAGGGTGGGGATGGAGTGAGAGAACCACAGAAGATTTTGCAAAAACTTGTTTATTCTACAAAATCTTTAAACTCACAGACTCATCTCTCTTGCTTTAAAAAAACATCAAATTGGGTCATATTTCCTCTGCTGCTTAATAACTTGAGCCTACTGCCACTTTCTTTTCTCTAACCCAGACAACTCATATTTTTCAAAGTCACAAACACCTATTTAAGAAAAGTCAAGGGAGCTTAATTTGGTGGTAAAATTTTAATGACACATTTAGAGCAAACAGTTTATAGCGCACAGAAACTAGTTTGTGGCCCAATATTTTATATTGGAGGGAGTTAAATAATAAACTAAGTTAAAAAGAAGATACACTCTAAGGGTTTTATAAATAACAAAGCCTCTGACGTGGCTCCTTATCTGGGTTACTGTAACAGACGGGATCTGTTTTCTGCCTGTAGGTAACCACACTTCGACTGTTAACTTTCTGGCCCAGTGCTTAGTTGTGCTTGGCAACCAACACTGCCTGGGGAAGAGGGTAAGTAGATGATCACAGAAAGAAGATAAAGAGAAGGTTCAGAAATGAGTGCCTCACACATATTTAAAGCATGGAAAAAATCCAGTTATTTCATCAAACATACAAGAACTCAGGCTTCCCTTGCAAAACCCCACCTCAGAGCCCAAAGCAATTATGAGGGACCCTGGGGTTCCAAAGAACAGGTTTAAAAACACAATCCAGCCCTAAGAAAGTTCAGGTCTGCCCTGTGGCGGAGGGAGGGGAACAGGACAGGACATGATGCGTGATTCTGGGAAGTCTGGTTCTTCATACTGTACAGGCTGCCCACAGCTCTGTGCTGGCCTCCCTCTTCCTTTGTCCTGTGGCTGGAGCTAGGGTCAAAGGTGAAAGAGACTTAGAAATCTTAATGGTATTTAGTGTCCCTGGTGGCTCAGCAATAAAGAATCCACCTGCAAATGCAGAAGATGCAGGTTCGATCCCAGTTCGATCCCAGTTCGATCCCTGGGTAAGAAAAATCCCCTGGAGGAGGAAATGGCAACCCACTCCAGTATTCTTTCTTGGAAAATCCCATGAACAGAGGAGCCTGGTGGGCTACAGTCTATGGGGTTGCAAAAAATTGGACACAATTTAGCAACTAAACAAACAAAATGACTGTCCAGGGTGGATTTAACTTTTCAAGATTTTTTTTTTTTTTTCCCTACAGCTTAAGTTATGTTGAAAACTCCTGGGAGCCTGTTTCTCCTCTTTGCCAGTCTCTCAGGAGCTTTTATCTTCCCCGCTTCCCACATAGAAACCCCACAGCTCTACATGCATTTCCTCTCCTGGAGCTCCCACCCACCCCCATGAGTCACGTGCTGTTGGATGTGCTTTATGAGCTCTGGGGCGCTGGCCTCTGGCTGCCCAGTTCCCAGCACCAAACACAGTCTGGCCAGGCCCAGCACCTTGCTAGACACTGAGTCATCACCACTGCGTTCACTCAAAATGTATTTGGTTACAGGGAATCATGGATTACCGTGATTTATTTTGTTCTCCAAGCAGCAGGAGGTCTCCCAAGCTTTGGTGAAGTTCTCTATTCTAGCTGTCAGTAGTTCAGCTATTAAAAATTTTTATATACACATGCAGATTCACTTATACAAATGTATATGTACTTTTAATATACTAGAGTATGTAAATAATTAAATGCCAGTTTTGAAATGTCAGTACACTGTTGTAAAGATGAGTTGGTTTTTCCCTTGTCAAGGAAGCTACACAATCCATAGGATCTCTTTATTTCTCTTATGCTTAGTGTCTGCAAGAGCTTTAGAATATAACCATTGTGATTTAAATGTAATAATAACAATAAGGAAAAACAGGGATCGCAGCCATACGAAGTATGAAGCAGTCTTTAGCGTTATGTACCAGGATCCATGGTTTCAACAAGGGCCTTATAAGGAGCACTGAGCATTTATCTTTTATCCTGCAGTGTGCTGGGCACAGTGGAGTAAAAGGAAAGTATAACAGCTGCCTACAAGAAACCTACCTCTAACTGAAGAGATATACACCAGCAATAATGGCACAATAGGACCACATTCTATTCTCAGCATCACCATATTTCATGTTCATAGTCCATATTGAAATAATTACTAAGTTAGCTAATAAAGACAGACTGGAGCCACCAGGGAAGCCCCTAAATAACAAAACAAGGGCCATATAGAATGCAGTTATTGGTCTTATGATCATGCCTCTGACCCCCTTCCTGCATTATTAACCTCTCTCCTTCCTGTAGAGTATTCCCATCAGCATACAAACATGCCCTGGGCCTTCTGCTTACTCTTCTAATCCATCCAGTCACAAGTCACTAAATACCATCTATGTAATTGTAAGTCTAGAATTTCTCTCTCCCTCTCAGCCTATCCATAGGAGTTCTAGACAGTCAACTGGCACCTCCAACACTGCCTTGTGTCTTGCTGGCACCTCAAACTTAAGTCCTAAACTTTTGCATTTCCCCCAAATCTAATCTCCATACCCTATTTCCCCACCACAGTAAATGATATATATCCATCCATCCAGTTATCATGTCAGACACACAGGAGTCATCTTTCATCCTTTACTGCTCACCATAAAACCATAAGCAAACCCTTGTATGTCTATTGCCAAGAAATATCTTAAATCTATCCACTTCTCTCCATCCCTCCAGATAAAGTCACCATCTTTCACATGGTCCATTACATTCAGTGCTTAACTGCTACTTCCACTCTTGCTCTCCTTCAGTCTGTTCTCCAGAGTAGCCTGAGTCATCTTAAAAAGTGTCTAAATCATATACATCAGTTCCTTCCTTAAAACCCTCCAATGGCTTTCCAATATAATTCATATAAAATCCAAGATTTTTAACAGTGCCTACCAGGCCCCAGGCATTCTCCAGTTTCACCTCATGCCGTTCTCCTCCCACTCACTATGCTCCAGTCAAACCACTCTAATTCCAGTGCCTCCGATGTGCCACACTCCTCCGGCCGCAGGACCACTCACTGGTTTTCTGTACCGGGATGCTCTTGACTCTGGCCTTCCCCTTTCCCCAACGGCTGACTCCTTCACATCCTAAGGCCTCAGCTCCTCAGAAAGGCCTTTTCTGATCACCCCAACAAAATACTACTCCCCATCCCCAACACACACACATCATCATTTTGTAGTACAACATCCTACTTATGTCCTTTATGGCAATTATTTATTCTTTCTCACTTACTCCATGAAGTCAAGAACCAAAGGAAGGATCAGTGTGGGTCTGGGTGGCCAGGAAAGATTCTGTATGATCCTTCCTTCCTTTCATTCAACAAATATTTACTGACTGCCTTCAGAATGCAAGTCCTATGCTAGGTGCTGGTGAACAAGTGATAAACAAGAAAAATTCGGTTTGACAGATGAATGGATACAGAAACTGTGAATCAGTACCAGCTTTCTAGAGTCCATGCTGCTGCTAAGTCGCTTCAGTCGTGTTCAACTCTGCGACCCCATAGACGGCAGCCCATCAGGCTCCTCCGTTCCTGGGATTCTCCAGGCAAGAACACTAGAGTTAGGTTGCCATTTCCTTCTCCAAAGAAAGTAGCTAGTATAACCTTATTTTACAGCTGAAGAGACTGAGGTTCAGGGTAGGGAAGTGACTTGTCCAAGGTCATACTGTCAGTCAGAATATAGATCCCAAGTCTCCTAAATCTGAATTCAATGTCATTGTTTTCTTCAACTTCACTGCAGTGAGTCACACTTAGATATAGGTATCCTGTGGTAATATTTAATATTGTACCTGTCCAGTTCATGTATTCATTCACATTCAACAGAGTCACTGAGCACTTTCTTCGGGCTGGACGCTGTTCTGAGTTGTAGAGATACAGCTGCGAATGAGAGACAAAGTCTTCACCTCCTTCTGATTGGGAAGGGGATATAAACACAATGGGGCTTCCTCTGGGTGGTAAAGAGTTGGACAGGACTGAGCGACTGAGTACAGCACATAAACACAATAATTCTAGATAGGAGTTAAGTACTTCCCATTCCACCCAGGATAAAAGCCAGGGTCTTTACAATGGCTTACAAGACCACACACGTTCTGGATTCCACTCGCCCCTCCTGGTGACCTGTCTGACCACCTCTCTTTATGATCCCTCTTAATCACTCCACTCCAGCCACATGAACATTTATCTTCTTCAGATCTTTGCTGAAATATTATATTCGAAGTCAAAAATTCCCTGAACACTTTTCTAGAGTCCATAAATATGCATTAATATACTAATTTGTTTTTCTCTCTTTGACTTCACTCTGTATAATAGGCAGTGGACACTGGGTTACTTCCACCTTCTGGCTGTTGTGAATATGGCTGCTATAAACATAGGTATACAAATATTTGAATCCCTGCTTAAACTTCCTTTTCCTTTAGCTTTTTTTCTTTAGTCTTTAATGTAAGTCAGCTTCATTAACTTGCAGAAGTGTAACTGCTGGATCATATGGTAATTCAAAGCTTGACTTTTTTCNATTGGGAAGGGGATATAAACACAATGGGGCTTCCTCTGGGTGGTAAAGAGTTGGACAGGACTGAGCGACTGAGTACAGCACATAAACACAATAATTCTAGATAGGAGTTAAGTACTTCCCATTCCACCCAGGATAAAAGCCAGGGTCTTTACAATGGCTTACAAGACCACACACGTTCTGGATTCCACTCGCCCCTCCTGGTGACCTGTCTGACCACCTCTCTTTATGATCCCTCTTAATCACTCCACTCCAGCCACATGAACATTTATCTTCTTCAGATCTTTGCTGAAATATTATATTCGAAGTCAAAAATTCCCTGAACACTTTTCTAGAGTCCATAAATATGCATTAATATACTATATTTGTTTTTCTCTCTTTGACTTCACTCTGTATAATAGGCAGTGGACACTGGGTTACTTCCACCTTCTGGCTGTTGTGAATATGGCTGCTATAAACATAGGTATACAAATATTTGAATCCCTGCTTAAACTTCCTTTTCCTTTAGCTTTTTTTCTTTAGTCTTTAATGTAAGTCAGCTTCATTAACTTGCAGAAGTGTAACTGCTGGATCATATGGTAATTCAAAGCTTGACTTTTTTGAGGAACTGCCATAGTTCTCCACAGTGGCTGTGTACTATTTTACATTCCCACCAAGAATGTACAAGAGTTCCAATTTCTCTGCATTTTTGCCAACACTAGTTATTTTCTGTTTTTGTTTTTTTTTTTTTACAATAATAGCCATCCTAATGGGTATGAAGTGGTTTGGGTTTGCATTTCCCTGATAACTAGTGATGTTGAGCATTGTTTCATGTGTTTATGGCCATTTGTGTTTTTTCTTTAGAGAAATGTCTATACAGGTCTTTTTTTCACTTTTGAATTGGATTGTTAGTGAGTTGTAGGAGTTCTTTATATAGTCTAGGTGTCAGTTCCTTATCCAGTACATGATTGTGTCTCCCACTCTATAGGCTACGTTTTCGCTGTAGATAGTGTTATTTGAGGCACAAAATTTTGATCATGTCCAACTTACCTGTTTTTTTCTTTTCTTGCTTATGCTTTTGGTGTCATATCCAAGAAATCATTGCCAAATCCCAAGTAATGAAGCTTTCTCCCTGTGTTTTCTTTTAAGAGTTTTACAGTCAGAGCTAATCTTTAGACTGACATCAATTCAGTAATTCATTAGTATTTTAAGCATACCTTCATAATCCCAAGTCTACCATCATCCAGCTCACATTTTCCATCTTCCTATTAAGCAATTAGTTGTCTTATCTATTCTTTTAATGAGTACCTACAAAGCAACTATGGATACAGCCGTGAAGCGGTCAGAAACGGCCCCACCCTGCTCTCACCAAGTTCACAGTCTATTGATTGAAGAAGTCAGACAATGAACAGGTGATTACAAGCACAGGAATAGTATGAAAGAAGAAAAGGAAGCTGCCAACATGTAAGACTGAGAAACATAAAATAACCCCAAAGATTTTATCAGTTTCTTGGGAATCTTTGACTTATTGGTTTATTAACCTATATAAAATAAATAGTTTAGCTAACTACTGATCCCTAGTGGGAATTACTGCTTTCTTCCCTAAATGCTCACAGACTTCTACTTAAGAATCCATTCTAGGCTCTACTGGGGCCAAGGAGCTCTTGTTTTTCAGATGGCAGAGTCCAACATTTCATGCATTTTAATGCAAGGACCACATTTGCCTTTGTATTTTGGCTCTCTGAGACTAAAAATCTGAGAGTATCTTGGGACTTCCCTGGTGATCCAGCTGGTTAGGAGTTGGTCTGCCAATGCAGGAGACATGGGTTTCATCTCTGATCCGGGAGCTAGGATCCCATATGCCGTGGGGCAACTGAGCCCACACACCCAACTACCGAAGCCCATGTGCCCTAAAGCCAATGCCCTGGAACAAGAGAAGCCCCTACAAAGAGAAGCCCCTGCTCTCTGCAACTAGAGGACGCCCGCCCACAGCAACAAAGAGAAGCCCCTGCTCTCTGCAACTAGAGGACGCCCGCCCACAGCAACAAAGAGAAGCCCCTGCTCTCTGCAACTAGAGGACGCCCGTGCACAGCAACAAAGAGCCCTGTGCACCGTAATGAAGACCCAATGAAGCAAAAAAAAAAAAAGAGCATTTTAATTTACCATGGATAATTCTCTGCAGTAACATCTATAACTTCTTTATCTACCTTGGGATATTACTCAAGGGATATCAATATCTGAAGTCATTAAAAGCAACTGGATGTTATAGCCTCACCTCTTTCAGGTTTTCATTCCTCCTAACAATGTTTGTTTGGTAATTTTTGGCTTGAAGATTGGTTCTCATTATAGGAGAGACTTGAAGCCTTCCCTGGTGGCTCAGAAGGTAAAGAATCTACCTGTAATGCAGGAGACTAGGGTTTAATCCCTGGGTCAGGAAGATCCCCTGGAGAAGGGAATGGCAACTCAGTCCAGTATTCTTGCCCCGAGAATGCCATGGGCAGAGCAGCCTGGAGGAGGAGCCTACAGTCCATGGGGTCACAAAGAGTCAGACACCACGAAAGGAACTAAAAGTAAAGAGAAGTAATGTCTTGTTGTTGTTCAGTTGCCAAGTTGTGTCTAAATCTTCTCGACCCCACGAACTGCAGAAGCACACCAGGCTTCTGACAAAATGTGATCTACTGGAGGAGGGAATGGCAAACCACTCCAGGATACTAGACATGAGAATCTCATGAGCTGTATAAAAAGGCAAAAATAAGTACTAGGAAAGACTTACTAGGAAGGAGTGCAGAATTTGGAGTTAAATGATTTTGTCCTATCTCTCTCCTTTATTAAATTTTTCCCCCAGATATTGGGGCCTATATTTGATTTTTTTCATTATATTCTCAGAATATAGTTTAAAAGCCTTAGCTTCCCCTCCACACCCACCTCACCCAAGTCTCAGGTATCATAGATCAAAAATTGTGGGATTGGGGAGAAGCGCTTGTTAGGGGTTGAGGAAGTGCTGAATGTAAAGTGATGACGTGGCAGCTACATGTGGACAGTTGGAAATAAAGGCTGAGACGTTTGGACTGGTTCTAAAGGTGTGAATTCCTCTATGAGAAATTGAGATGAGTATGGATTATCTCTCAATGGAAATGAGAGGAGAGAGTCACATGGAAGGCCAAGAAATAAGTCACGAAGGACTGGCACAATCAGAAGGGAGGAGAACTTCCAGCAAAAGAAACTGAAATCCATTGATTAAGAAGAAATGATCTTCCTAGACCTTTAGATCTAACTCACCTCTCTCACATAACTGATGAGAAAATGGTTGTCCAGATAAAAAAAGAATATGTCCCTGGAGTAGCTACAAAAGTATAGAGTTGCATAAATCCTGAAGGAGTGAGAAAGTGGCTTTTAAGCAGTAGGAAGTGGTCCACAGGGCCAAACGGTACTAAGAATGTGAGGGTACTAAGAATGGGTCTCAAAACTAATTAAATGATGCTTTGGTCTTCTAGCGTACAGTTTTGGTAAAGAAAAAAAAGAAAAGAAAAGGAAGCCAGACTGCAAGGTAAGTATCAGAGGAAAGGGTTTGAATGTGAAAGAGACAAGGAGATGGTGAGTTATATACACTCAGCTTGACAAGAGAAATAATATGATAGCTAGAAGGAAAGGAGAAGTAGAGTTTAAGATAATGGAAATATTACTATTTTAGGACAGAAAGGAGGAATCAATTGAAAGAGAGGGATGGAGGATACAAGAGAACTCCTGCCATCCTTGGCAGGAAGATCACAGAAGCAGAAAAGAAAGCAGAGCACAGGTGGAGGTAAGCTTTGGAGAAAGGAAGATACTGGAAAGAGAAAAGAGGAAGGTACCATGAGTGGCAAAGGAGACAAAGCAAAAGGAAAGCCATACCCCAGAGGACAGGTGTAGGGGAAAAGGGGAGAAAACCAAGCTGACCTCAAGGTCAACAGCGGGAGTCTGAGTCCAGCCTCTGCCTCTCCCTGGATCACTGACTCTGATCCCTCTGAGCCAGCAGCTTTACACTGGGATATCACAGTCTTCATATGAGGCTGGTATCAGTTAACACAGGTGCATATGCCCAGTACAACCTAAGTTATCAGAGCATTTATGAGATTCACCCCAGGACTCACAATGCAAAAGAGAAGGTCTGAAATGGCTGCTCCAGTGAGTAAATTCAAAAGCTCACAAGAGGTGTGCTGGCTGGGCAATGGGAAGGTTCTAGCTTGAAATTCCTTATCTTCTTGCAGAAGAGAGACCCAGGAAGCCCCGTTGTTGCTCTCCTGGGCTCTGAAAGGCAGCACAGAAAAGCCTTAAAGAAAGAAGCACCAGAGCAGAAATTTCAAGATAGGATGGCGGGAGCAGTAGCAAGAAGGTGCTTTCAAGAGCTACTCCTCCTTAGAGGCTCCAAGCCCAAGCGGCCCAAGGTGATGGTAACAACACTCTTAACAGGGTTATACTGAGGTCACCGGATTCCCAAGCACTCCTCTCTTCTTTAAAAAGTTCAGAATCATCAAATTAGAAGACCAAACCCCAGCCCTGACCACATGAAAGACAAAAGGAAGCTTGCCTCTGACTCAGACTGTTCACAGGGAATGAAGGATGCTGTGGAATTATAGGACTGCAGGTTCTCAGAGTGGGTAGACTTTACAGGTCATTTATTCCACCACTTGGCTGATATGAGACCCTTTCCCATACTCTGGCTAAATGCCCATGTAAGCTCAAAATCCTGCAGTGACAGGAACCCTCACACATAGCCCAGTTCATGCATGTAAGCTCTGACTATTTCATGGATTATCTTTATATTGCTCCGTATGTCCCTGTAGCTTACATACTGGCCTGAGTGTGGTCCTTAAGACACACATAAATAAAAGCTTTGATGTGCCCTGAGCCCTTCCATTCCTCCCCGAGATGGTCCATCTCCAGTTGACCTGCTTGTCTGTCTTTGCTCTCTGAGCACAGCTCTCTGGGAGTGCGCCGAGCTGGGCAGGACAGGACCATCACCTCCTTCATCTCAGGGACCAGCACAGACACAGCACATTTAGAATTTTGAGGAATGCATCATATCATTGACTCACATTGAATAAATTGTTCACTCTAACATCTATCCTGTTGTGGGCAATTGATTGTGAGATTAAGAGCTTAGTATTTATCCCTAGTAAATTTCACCTTGCAATATTTGGCCCAGAATCCAAAAAAAAAAAAAAAAAAAAAAAAAAATCAATATGGACATCTAACACATTTATTCACTCAGTCATTCAATTACCTATTTCTTCCAGTTTTATGCTTTTAATAAGTGTAATTAGCCTATACTCTATATATTTATTCAGTTGTGTTGTTTTTTTGCAAACCATTGAAAAACATGTCTGAAAGGACAGAGCCCTACCATACAACACACAACACCTCCTTGAAGAATGACTGACTGCTGCATTAGTTGTTTTATTAATTCAGCAAATTTATTCATTTAATATGTATCAACACAGAATATGCCAAGGCATGATCTCTGTGCTGGAGAAACGAGAAGCAAACAAAGCAGACAGATGTCCTACTGATTACAGAGGGAGAGGCAGAGGATAACACGAACGCTACTGCTAATACTAGCTGACATTTACTGAGCATTTCCAACATCCCTAGCATTGCTCTAAATACTTTGCATGTTTATTCTTCACAAAACCTTATGAAGTAAATACAGTACTACCATTATTCCCATCTTATTGATTAGGTATACTGAGGCAAAGAAGAGTTAAGACCCTTGCTCAGGACCACATAGATCCTGAGGGACGGAGCATCAGGGCAGGCAGTCTGGCTCCAGAGCCTGTCTGTCTAACCACTGAGTTTCTATGGTGTCTGCAAAAGCAAACACTAAATTAAACATATATATTAAGATGCAAGGAAATATCCTCATATGAAAAGGAGTGACATTTAAGCTGAGGTCTGAATGACAAGAAGGAGCCAACACATCCTGGTGGCTCAGTGGTAAAGAATCCAGCTGACAATGCAGGAGACATGGGTTCGATCTCTGGTCCGGGAAGATCCCACATGCCATGGAGCAACCAAGCGAGTGTGCCACAACTATTGCGCCTGTGCCCTAGAGCCCATGTGCTGCAGCCGCTGAAGCCTGCGTGCCCGAGAGCCAGTGCTCCGCAACAAGAGAAGCCACCTCAATGAGAAGCCCACGCACCGCAAGGCGAGAGTAGCCCCTACTCACCACACCAGAGGAAGTCCAGGCTGCAGTGAAGATACAGCACAGCCAAAACAATTAATATGTTAAAAAAAAGGAGGTAGGGGATGAGGCTGGAGAGGTGAGCAGAGGGCCTGTTACGAGGGGTCCTGTGTACCAGGGCTTCCTAGGGATGTAGCTCTAGGAATTCAAGCAGGTATGAATATGCACAGTTGCTTTAGTATCCAGCCTACACGCGTGCTAAGTCACTTCAGTCATGTCCGACTCTGTGACCCAATGGACTCTAGCCCACCAGGCTCCTCTGTCCGTGGGGTTCTCCAGGCAAGAATACTGGAGCGGATTGCCACGCCCTCCTCCAGGGGACCTTCCCGACCCAAGGATCGAACCTGCACCTCTCACGTCTCCTGCACTGGCAGGCAGGTTCTTCACCACTAGCATCCCCTGGTCTACATGTGACCATTCTGCCCACGAATATGCCATGAGTGGTTTCCTGTCCTAATCCCCATGCATGATCCAAGATGCCCCCTTTACACCCTGGCAGCTCCTACCTAGCGCACTGGTGTACGTCAAGACACACTCTGGACCCACAGTCAGGATTCAGCATCCATTACGTCTCCAGTGTGCTGGCCACATCATAGCCTCTCTGATCTTCAGTTTCTGGGGATTTTCCCCATTGTTCCAGAATGTTATCTCACTCCTCATGCTAAGGTTTTAAGCATCTGTGGATACTTAGATCTACAGAGCAGTCACTCTTTCAACCCTTCCCCTCCCTGATCTCTTCCATTCTTCTCCCCACAAAGCCCAGGTAAGCTGTGTCTAACGTTATGCATCTGGCTTCCATTACTAACAGCTCCAGGGACTGCTCTCTCATCTCCCAGAAGCCCTGCTGGTTTGACCCCATCAAGTTCTACTTACCCAAGTGTTATACAACCCTCCCCTTAATTACACACTCAATCAGTTCCTCCGAGCTCAGCCATTTGTGGTCTCTGGGCAGCCCCCAGCTGCTCTTCTGGAGGGAGCTCCCAGGCTGGGCCTTGGCAAGCCTCTGAAACACCGACTGGGTTTCTAAGGCCATGGTGCCCAGAGTTGAAAGCCTTGCTGCTATTTCACACTCTATTTCCTTCCAAATTAATTCTCTGATGAATACTGTCCTTTGCAGTGATTCATTGCAGGCCATTTCCTTACATCTTTCCTTTTACCTTTGAGATTTTTAATCTCTCTCTCTCTCTCCAATCCAGATATTCCTCTGCAGAAAGCCTGCCTCAGGGAAAAATGCCCTGCTTTCCAACCAACGTAAACAGCCCTACCCCACTGCACACTCCCTTTACTGGTTTACCTAGGCCCTACCTTTGATTTCACAGCCCACGCTTGCGCTCTCTAAACATCCCTGCACCACAAGGAGCGACTCAGATTTTAGGGGCTTACAGTGAGCTGTTGAGTTCTAATTTCTTTAAGCCCCAAATACATGAAGATGAGGATTCAAAGGTTTATACTTAAGCAGTTACCACATTCCAGACCCTTTTACATAGTTATTTTGCTTTACATTCTCTACCACTTGCCCCCTCTAACCTACAGATAGCATCCTCATCCTCAATATACAGACAAAGAAAGACTTGATTATGTTGAGTTACTCAAGGTCAGAGTCCAAAAAAATGGTAAAGCTGGAATTCAAGCCCCTGGCCCTTTACTCCAAGGTGGGTGCACTCCCCACCCCACAAGAGTGCGTAAGCACCTCTAGAACAGTCACCAAGGGGACTTCCCTGGTGGTCCAGCGGTTAAGATGCTGTACTTCCACTGCAGGGGGTGTGGGTTCAATCCCTGGTCAGGAAACTAAGATGCCATGCCGTGCAGCCAAAAAAATAAAGCAAAGACTTCCCTGGTGGTCCAGTGGTTAAGAATCTGCCTGCCAGTGCAGGGGACACAGGTTCAATCCCGTCTAGGAGCTGAGATCCTCCATGCTGTGAGACGACTAAGCCTGCGCACCACAACTTCCGAGCCCATGCGCTGCAGCTGCTGAAGCTGGAGTACCCGAGAGCTCACGCTCTACAAGAGAAGCCTCTGAAATGAGAAGCCCGTGCTCCACTAGCAAGCAGCCCCCGCCCACCGCAACTAGAGAAGGCCTGCACGCAGCAATGACGACCCAGTGCAGCAAAAGTAACACATAAATAAATGAAAATCAGTTTTTTAAAAAGAAAAAGGTCTGCTCTAAAAAAACACGTTTTTTTAATGTTATTAAAAAAAATAGTCACCAGGATCACACTACCAATGGCACGCCATCCAGGACAGGGCGCCCCCTACCTCAGCTGCCAGAGGGACACTCAGAAGGAGCCACAGAGGGGCTTTTCTGACAATACTTTGAGCAATGCCTCATGTGTTTGTTGTTTTGTTGTTGTTTCTTTTTGTCAGTTGCCTCACATTTGTATAACACTCTGACATTACAGCATGCTTTACACACCTGACCTGTGTGAATCCTGGGGTAGTTCTGTGAACAAGGCACCGTATTAGGGTCCCAGTATATAAATGAGGATCTGCAGGCTTGTTAACAGAAGTTAGTAGAATGTCCTAAGTCACATGGAAACTACTTGCAGAGGCGAGACTTGAGCTCAGGGAAGACAGGCTTTGTATCGGGGAAAGTGTTTCTCTCCTCTCCGCACTTACCCTTGGACAGGGACCAGGATCCTAGAGGTTGATGGGGTGGACTGGGACGGTCAGGACTGCGTGGCCGGTTCCCTTGGCCACTAGAGGGCAGGGTCTGAGCAGAGCACACAGCCCTCTCCCCAGAGAATTCCCCAGGCGGCCAAAGGGACCCACACCTGCCTGTGCAGAGCCAGGGTGCGTAGCAAACCACAGCTCTTGGCCCCAAAGCTGAAGAATGATACTTCCCTGGTATATATTAAAGTAGCTGCTCTTAAACTCCCCAGCCTTCTTCACAGGTATATGAGCAGTGCCCTAGATGAGTCCAGCTGAGGAGAAGGGGTGCCAGGCATCACTGGCAAAGACGCAAGTTTCTTATAATAAACAAGTCAGCACACCAGGACCCAGTGCCCTGAGGTCTGGAGGTGTGGGTGGAATAAAAACTCTTTCCTCCTCCCTCTCTCCAGGTGGATCTTTCAGTTTTGATGTCCTCGCTGTCCTTTCAAACTATGTCATTCAGTCGCTAAGTCGTGTCCGACTCTTTGCAACCCCACGGATTGCAGCATGCCAGGCTTTTCTGTCCTTCACTGTCTCCCAGAGTTTGCTTAAACTCATGGCCATTGAGTCGGTGATGATATCCAACCATCTCATCCTCTGTTGCCCCCTTCTCCTCCTGCCCTCAATCTTTCCAAGCATCAGTATCTTTTCTAATATGTTGGTTCTTCGCATCAGGTGGCCAAAGTATTGAAGCTTCAGCTTTAAACTATCTACACGAAACTATTAAAGGAAAGTCAGCACAGCAATGTCTGGCCTTGTCTTTACCAATTATTTCATCCCAGTGCCTACCAGGGCCAAGAGCTCCCAAGATAAGCCATGAGGCCCCCCGGAGGGTCTCTCAGGTGATGTTCCCAAGAAGTCAGCCTATCTGAACAGGCTTGGTTATGTGGGGGAAGAGGAGTGACCATTCTCCTGTCTCCTGGGAGGCCCTTTACTTTGCCATCCAAGGGTGAGATCCCCTCTGGAAATTATTTCAACCTTAACGACACTCATTTTAAAAGCATTAAGAGAAACCAGTCGAGACCAAGGGCAGGTTAGGCTCTGCTGTGCCTGACATCTCCATTTTACATTTCACATCCATCCTCAGAACAAATTGTCAGGTTAGGGAAATAGTAACATCACTGTTTTGCAGTTGGGAAAGCATAAGCTCAGAAGAGCTAACTGTCTTGGCCACAGTCACACGACTAGCCAGAGAGGGGCCAGGGCTCTCCTGCACACACAGGCTTGCTCTCCTTGGTAAGGGCAGGCAGAGGGAAGCACGGCCTGCAGAGAGGGCGGCTGGAAAGAGCAGTCCAAAGCACCTGACTAGTTGAGGAAACTAAAGTTAGTGCTGAGCCCAGTGGGACAAAAAGGGGCATTTGAAGGCTCTTGCACTTACTCAGTTCTCCCAACAACCCTAATTAGTTAGTAAGTTGATAATAGTTATTAATTATCTCCATTTTACATGAGAGGAAAAGCAGGCTCAGACACCTGTCCAAGGGTCACAAAGAAACAACTGTGAGCATAGAATGTGAACTCAGCAGAAGCCTTGTTTCCCTTACTCCATGCTTCCCTCTGGTGGTGAGTGGGGAAGAGTGCATGGAAGCCCCCTTCTTGCAAGGCAGAAACAAGCATAGGGAGCCGTGGGAAGCCATTCAGTCAATCTTGTGCTAAGTCCTGTACTTGGCTCTAAGAACATAGCAATGGACAAGACAGGTGCCCCGTACTGACAGACGCACAGAGACACAGGAGGTATCCAGATGCGAGGGATAGGGACTTCCCAGGTGGTTCAGTGGTTAAGACTCCGCGCTTCCAATGCAGGGACCGTGGGTTCAATCCCTGGTCCTAGAACTACTACATTCTGTGAGATGTGGCCAAAAAAGAAAAAAAAAGAAGTACAAGAAAAGGAAGAAGGAATTCTCAAGATAGCAACACAGAAATTCTGCCTGAGTTTCCAACCATCAAGATGGCAATACCAGCTTTTACCTGAGTCCCCTTCCTAAAGACTTGCTGGTCCCCACAACTGTGTAAGCCAACCCCTTAAAAAAAAAAAAAAGTCTCTCCCTCTCCTTAAAAAAAAAAAAAGAGAGGGATTTGGGCAAGAGAGGGTATGTTGGGGGTCAGGGAAGGGAAGAGTGTGTCACAAGGGCCAGAGGGCAAGACTTACTTTTCTTGAAACAGTTCAGTCTGGGGATGCGTGAGGGGGCATGAAGGATGAGGCTGGAGAGGCAAGCAGGGGCCACATCTCAAAGGAGATGACCCACTAGAAAGGCGCTGAGTAACCTGGGAGGATAAGTGTGAGCCTAGGAGAGCGGAGGCAGAGGGGATGTGCTCACTCCACCAGTGCGTGACTACTAGCTCAGCACTGGGCACACATAGGTGAACACTGCCTTCATGGAGCTCACGTTCTTGTCAGAGAGAGAAATAAAGACACAAATGTGTAATATCAAGCACTGAGAAAAATCACAGCGGAAAAGAGGACAGGTGGACTGGTTTACCTGGGCTACCAGAGCAAAATACTACATACCAGGTAGCTTAAACAGTAGAAACGCATTTCCTGGCGGTTCTGGAAGTTCACGGTCATGGTGTCAGCAGGGCTGGTTTCTTCTGAGGGCTGTCTGCTAGGCTTATAGATGTCCATGCTCTCCCTGTGTCTTCGCATGGCCTTCCTTCTGTGGCAGAGTCCTAACGCTTTCTTCCTTATCCAGCCATATTGGATTAGGGCCCATCCATATCACCTCTTTTTACCTTAATTACCTCTTTAAAGGCTCGACTCCAATACAGTCACATTTGAGGTACTGGGGGTTAGGACTTCGAAATATGAATTTTAAGTAGACATAATTCAGCCCATCACACAAGGAGACAATGTAATCGGGCTGTAGGTAAAGGGGTGGATCTGAAATGTCTCATATAGGACAATATGGAAGGGTCTCCCAGAGATGACAGTGAGCTGAGATCTGAATGAAGAGAGGGAGCTAAAAATGCCCATGCCTAGGAGAACGTTCCAGAGAGGGGAAGAGCGAGTACAAAGAGCCTGAGATGAGGACATGCCTTGGGACTTCTTGGGAAACAAGAATAGTATGGCTGGAGTCCGGTGAGTAGAGACAGGGAGGAAAGGAAGTTACATAAAGGCCTTGACCACCATTATGACTGGCTCTTTTTTTGAGATGGGAAGTCTGGGAAGAATTCTGAGCAGAAGACTGACATGATCTGACTGGTATTTTTTTTGGGGGGGGTAATTAAAATATTTTTTTTTAAATTTATTTCAATGAGCAACAACTTCAAGGAGTTTATACGGAGGAAAACAATTAGCAAACCAGAATGGTTAGCTACATAAAACAACTCTTTAGTACCTTCTCTTAGATGGAGCCCCTGAATGGCAATATGACTCATATTTTAAAAGCAACACCTGTGTTGGGAATAAGTTAGCAGAGAGTGAAAGCACAGAAACAGGAGACATGGCAACAGTCCAGGTGGGTGGTGCTGCTGGCATAGAAGCAATGGTAGTCTTGAGAAGCAGTCAATTCTGGATAAGGCGCAATAGCGTTTACTGATGGATTAGATGCAGGACATAAGAAAAAGACAGATGCTAAGGGTAACTCCAAAGTTCTTGGCCCAACCAACTGGGTTAATGGTAGTGCCATTTACCTTGATGGGGAAGTTGTGGAAAGGTAGAAGAGGAGTGAGAATTAAGAGTTCAGCACAGGCAACGGCAAGCTTAATACACATTAAATATCTTAAATATCCATGCAGAGATGTTCAGTAAACAGTTGGAAACGAGACCAGAATTCAGGGGGAAAGTCCAGAATGAAGGTATAAATTTGGGAGACATTATGTAAATAATATTTTAAGTTACAGAATAGCTTGACATCACCAAAGGTGTGTGTGTCGGAGGGGGAGTGTGGTAAGTGCAGGAGAAAAGGTCCAAGGACTAAGCCTTGAGATACTCCAACATTTAGAGATTTTTAAAAGGTAGATTCAGCGAAAACTGAGAAGTCAAGAAGTGAGGAAAACCATTTGTCATAGAAGCCAAATGAAGAAACTATTCCAAGAGTGCTAATGAGAAGCTGAGTAAGAAGACTGAAAACTGGCTACTAATTTAGCACGCAGAGGTCACTGATGATTTTAACAAAGCTGTTGCCATGGAGTGTAGGGGTGAATGCCAAATCACAGCTCGTTCAAAAGAGAAGGGGAAGGGAAGAAATCAGGGCATAAACAACTCTTTTGAAAAGTTTTGTTATAAAGGGGAGAAGAAAATAGCAGAGTACTTCAAAGATGTGGGAAACATTTTTCAAGGGGCGATTTTATGGCATGTTTGTAAGCTAACGGGAATAACTGGTAGGAAGAGAAAATTAACAATACAGGAAAGAAATAATTACAGGGTTTAAAGCAAAGCTGGAGGGTTGGCCTTCAGTAGGAGTAGGAATGGTTCATTCTTAGTAACAGGAAGGAGGGCCTTGTAGGCACCAATGCAGCTGGGTTAGCAGGTTGGGGAGGGGTGATGGAGATGGACGTTCTCTTCTGATTGCTTTTATTTTCTTAGTGAATTAAATACAGCAATTAGTAGGGTGAAGGGATATTGAAGGTTGAGGATAAGAAGATATGAATGTATTTAAGACATAAACAGGTGGGATTGATAGAACTTAACAGATCAGACATGGAAAAATGTGAGAGGAAGGAGACAAGGATAGATTTCTGGTTTAGTAACTGAGTGGATGGTGGAGGTGTCTTCCATTCAAATAAGGCAGGCTTGTGGGGAGGGCAGGTCTAGGAGGAGAGAGGGGAAATTCTGTGTCCATGAGACCTCCAAGTGGACATGAGAGTCTGAAGCTTGGAAGAAAAAACCTGAACTAGAGAAGGAGATCTGGAAGTTATCACCATACAGACAGTGGGAAGCAGAGAGGTTTTTTGTGCTTGCTGTTTTCTCTGAGAAGTAAAGGGATTGATGGTTTGAGATCAAAGAAAGTTTGAAATAGATTCTGGGGAAGAATGAGAAAATTGAAAAGGAAATAAGGGGACCATCAGGTAACTTTGGAGGCCCAGGTCAAGGTAGAGCACATATGCTAAGGTAGAGCACATATGCTAAGAGTGGTCCTGACCCACCATGCGGAGACCTCACCCACGCTCCTGGAGCTACAGCCACCAGAAGCCAGTGACCTCCCTGCTGGGTCTCCATAGCAGGCTCCACCTCACTGCCCAGCTATGCTCCCTGGCCTTTCACACAACACCCTTTCCTCCTTGTTTACCTGGTTAGCCGACCTTTAACTGGTTAACTACTACTCACTCATTTTTCTCTATTCAGATCAGGGCAAAACCTGCCAAAAAACCTTTAACTGCTCCTCCCAGCCCCTGCCAATCAGGGCTGAGGTGTCTTCTCTGAACCCAAACAGCCCTCGAGGTACCTTACCACAGGATGAACCATACTGTATCGTCATCACTGATATACTTTATCTGCCTCTCCTACTGGACTGAAAAAACTCAAGGGCAGAAATCTTTCACCCTTATAATGACCACTACTTAGCAGATGCTCAATATATGTGTGTGAAATGAAGATAGGAAAAGAACTGGGGTCCAAAACCACACGCAGTTCTATAGCTTATGTCACAGGCAAGAAAAGGAAAAGTGTTAGTCGCTCAGACGTGTTTGACTTTTGCAACCCCATGCACTGCAGCCCACTAGGCTCCTCTGCCCATGGAATTCACCAGGCAAGAATACTGGAGTGGGTAGCCATGCCCTTCTCCAGGGGATCTTCCCAAACCGGGATGGAACCCGGGTATCCACACTGCAGGCAGATTCTTTATCATCTGAGCCACTAGGGGAGCTTCATGTCACAGGCAGCTGCCATGGAAATCAAGCCACAAAATAGGATATATCCTTTTGGTCTCAACATTATACCCTTTCCCTTTCAAGAAGAGACCTTAATACACCTATAGGAAAGAAATACCCTTCCCTTATGTTAAAGTCCATTAACCCTTGTTCTTGCCTTCCCCAAACCAAACAGCAGGAGGCATTGTGTAAAGGCATTTTATTTTAAAAATCCAGACATCTTACTCGTACAAATCAATCACTCTCCATTTCCATCAATCACTCTCCATTTCCAAGTCCCATCATCTGTGCTTCAGAGCAGAGCATGTGGTATTTTTCTGGGCTTAAGGTAAAAACTGATATGGTGTTCAAGAACTTGTCCAGTGGACAGAGCCGGTCAGGGCAACCTTTTGGCACTTGCTCCTGTGGAAGAGACGTAACTCAGCAGGGGCACTGGGGACCCTGTCTGGCTGTTTTCAGCTGTGTCCAGAGTTCTGAAAGGCTTTGACCCAATCAGACGTGTACGTACACATGTAACAGCCAAGAACTCCCCATTAATCAGTCAGCTTTCAGATTAAAGGCACTACGCCCTGCTCATGAAAGTCACTCAATAACTGTTGGCTGAACTGACTGGACGACATATTGATGTCATGCCCCTGGGAAGGCTACAGGTCTAACCTTAGGGAGGGTTCAGCCTCTGCCCTGGACAGCAACCTGACGGGTGGCCACGGCCCCAGGGGTGCTGACAGCACACAGCACCTCCCAAAGGCCTCACCGTTAATTTCCAAAACAGGCCTCACCGTCAGGAGTTGCATCCTGGGAGAGACCCTCAGGAGAAGAGAAGGGTGGTCCTGTGGTTAGAAGGGTTCTGCGGCAGAACTGGGACATGGTTCCAGCCCCAGCCTGCCACTACGGACCCAGTTCTGCCTCATCCCTGGGCCACAGCCATGAGAGGATCCAGAGAGCTCATGTACCAGTGGAGACTCCCTGGGCCCAAGCAGGCGATGGTGCGAAACCAGGAGGGCCGCGTGGCCCAGCCGCCTCCCGGCCACACCCCAGGGGTCTTACCTTCCCTCGGTAATAGAGCTGCACAAACCACTCCTTGGACTCCCGGTGCTGGTAGAGTTCCATGGTCAGGTCCACAGCAAATGGGGGCCATTTGTGGTCAAAAATTCCCAGAGTCAGTAAGAGAGGCATGAGGGTCACATCGTGCGCTGCATAGAGGTACAGCTTCCTGCAAGAAGAAAACAGTTCTCCATAGCTCTTCACCGCAGGACTCTGGAGCCCAGGACATCGCCTGCCTCCTTTGAGCGAGGAAACCAGGTGGCATCTGAAATCAGTTGAGCCTGGTATAAACCTCCTTTGAGGGGCTTCCCTGGGAGCCCAATGGTTACGACTCCACCTCGCAGTGCAGGGGACAAGGGTTTGATCCCTGGTCCAGGCACTAAGATCTCACATGCTACGGAGCAACTAAGCCCAAGTGCCACAACTACCGGAGCCTGCGTGCTGCAGTGAAGACCCAGCACAGCCAAATAAATAAAAGTGAGGGGAAAAATAAAAAACCTCCTTTGGTGTAGATGGGCTTCCCTGGTGACTCAAACAGTGAAAAATCTGGCTGCAATGCAGGAGACCCAGGTTAGATCCCTGGGTTGGGGAGTTTCCTCTGGAGAAGGGAATGGCTACTCACTCCAGTATTCTTGCCTGGAGAATTCCATGCACAGAGGAACCTGGTGGGATACAGTCCACGGGGCTGCAAAGAGTTTTCTCCAATATCAGGGGGCTTACAAACCACCTGGGAGTCTTGTTAAAAGGCAGACTCTGATTCAGTGGGTCAGGCTACAGTGGAAAATCACACAATCTCAGGTGATGGTTGAGCTGTTTATCTACAGACCACACTTTGTTTACCTTGAACACACATTCCAAATCCATGGTCCCTAACCTGGAGTTCCAGGCACCCCAAAAATGGCTATGGAGGTTCACAAGCCACTTCCAACATTTTTAAATGCCCAGTAGAATTCCTTTCTTCCAATATACTCAGTGAGGGTGTTTAAACAATCTATTAAGCAACTATCATTGTTTGGGGCTATTTTAATACCAAATCAGTTCAGTTCAGTTCAGTCGCTCAGTCGTGTCCGACTCTTTGCGACCCCATGGACTGCAGCACACCAGACCTCCCTGTCCATCCGCCCAGAGTTGTGATATCCTAATTACTTATCCCATTGGATGCATGTTCAATTAGTTTTAAAAAATGGAAAAATTAATTTAGGGTTCTTTTCTACTAAAACAAAAATTTAGAAACATGGTAGGACAGATGTGTCAGGAAGGAAGGTAGAAATGTCGTGAATGTCTCTGGGACACACGGCCTTGAACATCTACTTTCAGTTACCGACGGCCTGGTTCTCACCCTCCCAGAACCTGGGTTCCCTTCCTGTAGCCAGAGCCCCACCACCACCACCCTCCTCAGTCACGCCAAGCCACGCTGCTCGGCCAAGTACCTGGTCTTGCTGGGCGGAGTGGCAGGGTCCACGACTTTCAGCAGGTTGCTCTCCAGGATGTGGAGGAATGGGCCAACTGCCATCTGAAGGCCCTCCCTGTGGTGAGTAAATGGCACTGAAGTACCCAGAGGGCATGGGGCACACAAGGGGTGCAGGCTGCTTCTGCCCCCTGGAACTTCATGAGCCCAGTCAGAGAGCTGAGAAAAGACAAGCAATGCAAGAAGGACAGAGACAGGCAGTAAGGGCAGAAACAGCACTGCCTTAAGTCCGAGGGCTCTCTGTGCACCAAGACTGTGAACAGCAGCAGGGTACAGACCTGGTATGAACCTGGCTGAGGTGGGAGGGGTGAGGGCACGGCAACCAGGATAAGCAATAGAGAACTAGGCCAAAACTGGGAAGGACAGGGTGTAGTGAATTCCAGGAATTCCAGAAGGCCCTTAGAAGATCCATCTGAAGGGAACGCGCCTCAACGACACTTCCCGTGTGTCAGCTCCCCTTCTTCGGCGTTGAGACCATAAGGGCTTTTCTTAATTTATTTCACAAGCCCAGCACTAGCGCTCTGGGGTGGCACTGTGGCTCTACCACTTTCACTCTCAGGATGGCCACCTCATGACCACAGGTGGCCACCTCCACTCAAAGCATATCTGAGAAGCAACAAACAAGGCAGGAGCATGGGGGCTAGTAAGCAGCAAAAAGGCTTGGTTTGGGTGACTCTCACTTTTTATCCAAGAGAAGGAAAATCTTTCCCAGAATTCCCAGAACCCTGACAAATTCCCCGAACCACTGACAAAAAGAGCGGCCACGACTGGCTTAGACCAATGCTTATTCATGGTGACTGGTCACTTTTACAAATCAAGGGAAGCTGAAGCAATAGCTGAAGAGTAGGCAACCAATGGAGAAGGCAGTGGCACCCCACTCCAGCACTCTTGCCTGGAAAACCCCATGGATGGAGGAACCTGATGGGCTGCAGTCCAATGGGGTCACACAGAGTCAGACACACCTGAGTGACTTCACTTTCACTTTTCACTTTCATGCATTGGAGAAGGAAATGGCAACCCACTCCAGTGTTCTTGCCTGGAGAATCCTAGGGACAGGGGAGCCTGGTGGGCTGCCATCTATGGGGTCGCACAGAGTCGGACATGACTGAAGCGACTTAGCAGCAGCAGCAGCAGCAGCAGCAGGCAATCAATACGATAAGCAGCATATACTTTCCAAAGAATTCGTGCAGGCCAAGGCAAGTTGTACAGCATTATGAACTAGAACCATTTGTACCTGAAGAAGCATCAGTTTTAAGAAACCAGGGCTAATGGAAGAGAAAGTGGACTGGACCCAGATCTTGTTTAAAATGCAGGAGAAAGCAAACAATAGCTGTGGGCCAATTCCAACTCAACAGCCCGTTTTTGTAACTAGTTCCACTGGAACACAGTTGTGCCCATTTGTTTGTGTATCATCTCTGGCTGCTTTCATGCTCCACGGGCCAAGATGAACAGACACAACAGATAATGCATGGCCTGCAAAGCCTAATGTATTTATTAAACATGTGTGTATGGACTGCCCTGGTGGCACAGTGGACAAGAATCACCTGCCAAGGCAGGGGACATGAGTTGAATACCTAGTCCAGGAAGCTTCCACAAGCCGCAGAGCAGCTAAGCCTGTTTGTCACAACTACTGAGCCTGGTGTGGCAATTACCGAGCTCTGCAACGAGAAGCCGCCGCAGGGAGAAGCCCGCGCACCTCAACTCGAGAGTAACCCCCGCTGCAGCTCAAGAAACCCTGAGCACACAGCAGCAACGCCCAGCGCAGCCAAAAAGTATGCCTAAGTATGCGCTGGTGGAGGGGAGGGCAGTGGGCAACAATTTAGGAAGAGTGGGGCCACTTCAGGAAAGGATGAGGGAAGGTGGTCGTCACAGGAGTGGCAGCGGGCTGGGAGGGTGTGGCTGGAACCTTCCAGAAGCCTGAGGCAAGTGCAAAATGGATGCACTGACTGAGCGGAAGAAAAGCAGGCAGAGGCTCCTATTCTTATGCAAGATCAAGCAAATTCTTGAAATGTTAGCCGCTTCTTCCTCCCACTCCTCTTCCTCAGGACTTCCCCTCTATCCTCCCCTCTCTTACCAAGTCACCTATTCTGAATACAAGCTGAATGCTCTGAACCAACCATTAAAAGGTGCTTTTTCATATTTGGGAAGAGAGATAGCCTCCATTCTGATAGTCAGGAAATAGGCCTTCTATAAAGAGAGCCCTAAATACCAGTAAAACAGAGAAAACACAGGATTGGTGGTCAGAAGATCTGGGTTCAAGTCCTGCCTCCACCTCTTGCTAGCTGAGCCTAGGCAAGGTGGCCCACATCTCTCGGGCCCAATTTCTCCATCTCTAAAGCCAGGACTTGGACTTGTCAGGGACAATGACACCCACCTCATGGCAAGAAAAGGAAAATGATTTATAAACTGTAATGTGATGAATAAAATAAGCAATAATTATTCTTCCTTCATTCTCCCAAGGTTTTGAAACTTAAAGCAAAGGAAAAAGTCGGTGATTAAGAGAAACTCAATCAAGGGACTTCCCTGCTGGTCCAGTGGCTAAGAGTCCATGCTCCCTTATGCAGGGGGCCCAGGTTTGATCCCTGTTCAGGGAACTAGATCCCACATGCTGCCACTAAGACCCTATGTGGCCAAATAAATATATAAAAATAAAATAAATACTTTAAAAAGAGAGAGAGAAACTTGGTCGAGTGGCAGCTCCCAGTTTTGTGTAACAGTGAATGAAAACACTACGTCACCAGTTCCCGCTCCAGAAATGGAAGGACCCAGGGCCGAGTCTATTCAGAAGGCCAGCAGAAAGGGGTGATTTCAGCCTCTGCACACAGAGACACCAGCTGACAGGTGTGAGCAGGCCTGACGAGTCCCCTTCCCCACACTCTGGAAGGCCTGACCAAGCATGACTGTATGCCGGCAGCTGAAGAGGCCCCCCTCACCTGTCTTCCCACTGCAGGATGTACATGGCTGTGTCCACAGCTCTCTGCTCAATCATCCATGCAAACCTCTTCAGCGTGGGGCAGCTCGGGAGGTTGTGCACCTGAAAGGGCCATAGGTACAGTTTTAGAAAGAAATACTCATCCAATGGGCCTGGCGGCCGATTCGCTTCCATGGAGTCCAAGGGGACTGTCTTCTCTCAGAGAGAGACTGGCTCAAAACTCTATGTCCCCCGGCCCTGTAGGAAGCTATTCCTCCAGATCTGAAAGCCGAGAGAAAAATAGTTTTTTCCTCTCTTTCTGATGCTCATCTACTCCAAAGTAAAAAAACATTTGTGTTCTTTTAAGCTAAATAAATAAAAGGCAAGGAATTAATAAATTTTTACTCAGCCTTCATCATCCCCAAAATGATTTCTAAAAAGTATGCCATATAAATACTTTATCAACTCTTCTGTTTTATAACCTTAAACCTATTTTACACATAAGCATAAGGTGCATTTCTGCCTTCTAGGCACACTGTCATCTTCACAAGAGAAGGAAGGAGGATCCAGGCTGTACAGCCTTTGGGTGTCTGACTTTTGAATCTGGAGCAGCATTTCCCATTGTGTGGCCTTCAGTATTTATTAGGAAAAAAAAGATTCTAGGGCCAAGCTTGAGAAAAACAGAATTAAAGATTATAGGCTGACGTGCATATAGACTCTCCAAAAAGTGATACAATAAAGAGGCATTCCAAACGTTTTAGATCACAATCCCTCCCTACTCACCATCCACCCCAGCCCTCCCTGCCCACATTATACACACTTGCGTCACGGGTATTCTAGTGAATATGCTTCAAGGAACTCTGGTAAAGAGTTAAAATGTCTACACTCCTAATCTGGTGAGGAGTCCACCCTGCCCCCCAGTTCCCAGGTCCGTTCTGCCAGCAAGTGCTTTCACAGCTGCCTCCAAGCCAGGAGGGCTCCACCCACTTCTAACTCAGGAGTCAGCCCACCAAGCCTTTCCCAGGCTCCCCCGACCCTCCCAGAGCCCGAGGACAGCCAGCCCACCTGCTCAGCAGCCATGTTGTCCAGTAGGACGAGGAAGTCCACTTCATCAGTACTGGCAATGCCCATCCCTTCCTTCACTTTCTTCAAATCCTCTGAGATTCCTGGTTGCAAAGAAGCAGCCTGCCTCCGGCCTCTGTGGAAAAATAAAAAAGTTATTCCTTATATTTCTTTATACTGTATGGTTATTAAGTTTACAAAATATATTTCATTCATCATTTAGGATCTTATTTAACTTTCAACAACTCACTGGGGTTAGCTAGTATAATTGTCATTTTAAAGATAGGTAAACTTTACAAAACCCAAAATCACTGCAGATGGTGATTGCAACCATGAAATTAAAAGACGTTTACTCCTTGGAAGGAAAGTTATGACCAACCTAGATAACATATTCAAAAGCAGAGACATTACTTTGTCAACAAAGGTCTGTCTAGTCAAGGCTATGGTTTTTCCAGTGGTCATGTATGGATGTGAGAGTTGGACTATTAAGAAAACTGAGCACAGAAGAATTGATGCTTTTGAACTGTGGTATTGGAGAAGACTCTTGAGAGTCCCTTGGACTGCAAGGAGATCCAACCAGTCCATCCTAAAGGAGATCAGTTCTGGGTGTTCACTGGTAGGACTGATGTTGAAGCTGAAACTCCAATACTTTGGCCACCTGATGCGAAGAGCTGACTCATTTGAAAAGACTCTGATGCTGGGAAAGATTGAGAGCAGGAGGAGAAGGGGACGACAGAGGATGAGATGGTTGGTATCACCGACTCAACGGACATGGGTTTGGGTGAACTCTGGGAGTTGGTGATGGACAGGGAGGCCTGGCATGCTGCGGTTCATGGGGTCGCAGAGTCAGACAGGACTGAGTGACTGAGCTGAACTGAAACTCTACTAGGCCAACTAGCTTAGTACATACCAGGGCTAGAATAACCGATTTTCCACATCCCATTCCAGCATTCCCTTCTATTATACCCAAAACAATGCAAGCATGGACAGGTCTGCTTGAAAACATGTCTCCTTTTTCTGGGGAACACACTCTACATATTTTACGTGTAGCCCCAAAATACCTGAAACCTGAATAGTGCCATCAGCTCCAAACCAATCTATCCTACACTGCAGCACATTGTGTCTTCTTTGGCGTGCCCATCTAGATTTGCAGCTAATGACTGGCTTACTCATCTTTTCCATAAGTTTCTTCAGTTACTCCATCTGAGAGCCCAGGACTGAATGCAAAGGACAACACTTGGTAAATGGTGAAGCCCCACGCGTGGCTGTATACACCATCTCTCAGCCCAGCGTGTAGGTCTCCCTGGATGTCCTGTACCTTCACCATGAGCCTGTCCTGTGAGCAACAGCTGCCTCCCATCCTAGATACCTGATGTCAGACCCAAGTAATGCCATCTCTTCTATCCATTATCCACTGGCACAGCCAGTCTGCTGGCAGAGGTGGTACAATGCTGCCTGTACCCCCACCCTGAGGAACACGAATCAGAGGCAGTTACCTGGTTCTTTTCCGCAGGTTCCAGCAGTATTGGTAGTTGGGGTACAAGACTTCCGAGCTTGCTTCGTCAGTGTGGATGACAATGGGTCCTGGAAGGAAGGTGGGAAGCATGGAGGGAAGAGGCTTCAGCTTGTTCTTCTAAGCAGCTCCACCCACTTCTTCTCTTTGTATACACAGATGGAGCTACTCCCAGAGGCCTTCATCCAGGTTACTCCTCAAGGACAGTGCGTGTTCTGGCTTTGCCAACAGGAGCTCCCCTGGGGTCTGAGAAAGTACACAGCAGCCCAGTTCTGTTGAGCAAAACCTCTCCTGCTGGGCTACCTATATCCTGGAAAGGGCACAGACCTGATCAGACTGGCACATCCATGCTCAGTCGTGACCCTTTGCAACCCTATGTACTATAGCCTGCCAGGCTCCTCTGTCCATGGGATCTTCTAGGCAACAATACTGGAGTGGGTAGCTATTTCCTAGTCCAGGCACATCTATGATGCATTCCAAAAAAAAATGCCTGCCTCAAGATACTACCAGCACTCGGAGATTCTAACAAATGGGCCATCCCTTACTTTAGCAGAACAAAGTGATTTTCTTGCTTTCCAAAGTCCAATCCTATAAGCCAATATGGGCTTTCCAGGTGGCACTTGTGGTAAAGAACCTTCCTGCCAATGCAGAAGTAAGACACGGGTTCAATCCCTGGGTTGGGAAGATCCCCTGGAGGAGGGCATGGCAACCCAATCCAGTATTCTTGCCTGGAAAATCCCATGGACAGAGGACCCTGGCAGGCTACAGTTTATACGGTCACAAAGAGTCGGACACGACTGAANCGGGTTCAATCCCTGGGTTGGGAAGATCCCCTGGAGGAGGGCATGGCAACCCAATCCAGTATTCTTGCCTGGAAAATCCCATGGACAGAGGACCCTGGCAGGCTACAGTTTATACGGTCACAAAGAGTCGGACACGACTGAAGCAACTTAGCATGCATGCATGCCTGCATACACCAATATGGTGACTTATGAAACAATCTGAGAAAGGTGCCCACAGGGTCACGAATCCTCTGAGACCCCATGGCCTTGCCCAAAAGAAAAGCCAGGCTTCTAGATGCACTAGCAGGACCAAAGATTAGACTACAAACAGTGTCTCTTACACACCTCACAGCAGCTTGCTCCCGCTCAGAGTTGACAGGTACCCTTCTCTCCTGTCAATGCCCAAGGGAGGTGCTTTAACACCTTTCCATGCTTTGCTCTGCACCAGCGTCCTGTTCTACACAGCTCAAGCCTCTTCTTCTCTGATGGCAGAGGAACTTTATGGAATTCACTGAGGTCAATCTGTGGAATGATTGCTATATTATGTTGTCAGTCACTCGGCCGTATCCAACTTTGCAGCCCCATAGACCATAGCCCACCAAGCCCTCGGCCCATGGAATTTTCCAGGCATGAATACGGAGTATGTTGCCATTTCCTACTCCAGCTGATCTTCCCAACCCAGGTATCAAACCTACATCTCGTGCGTCTCCTGCATTGGCAGGCAGATTCTGTACTGCCACCTGGGAAGCCCTCAGGTGAATCCAAACCCCAAAGACCTACCATTCCCAAACAAATTACCGAGAGTCAAAACCTCAGGATTAAAGAGCAGCCTACCATGACTTCAGCAGAATACCAAAAGTCACACACACTCGGCTGGTCTGGACAGGAGGAGGAAATCAGACTGTGTCATGAGTTCAGCCCTGAATCTACAACCAACCAGCAGGATGACTTTGGGAAGTCACTTCTCTTCTTTGGGGCACACATGCAAATTGAAGGGGTGAGACTAGTATCAGCAATTTCCAATTGTTTCTAAAGCAGTGGGGGCTTTTTTTCCCCACTATGAAATAAGGTAATAAAAGAAAAGGGGCTGAGGGCTTCAAGGTAGGGGTCTGAAGCACGGTGTACTTGCATGTCCCGTCCCAGTCCTTTTCTGTAGTTCCTGACCCCCCTGAAGAATCCTGGAGATCGGCAGGACACATCGTAAAACAGACCTCATGATCAGAGGCCCGCTCCAGATACCCAAGTCTTCTGAGAAGCAAGATGGCACAAGAGTGAAAAGTATGGACTGGGAAACCAGACTGTCAGAATTTGAATCCCAGCTCCTCCATTTTTTAGCTTTGTGTACCTCAGACAGTCCTTTATCCTCTGCCTTAGTTCTCTTATTTGTAAAATAGAGATGCTACCTACTTCACAGGGTCATCACAAGAANAAGTATGGACTGGGAAACCAGACTGTCAGAATTTGAATCCCAGCTCCTCCATTTATTAGCTTTGTGTACCTCAGACAGTCCTTTATCCTCTGCCTTAGTTCTCTTATTTGTAAAATAGAGATGCTACCTACTTCACAGGGTCATCACAAGAATTAAGTCAGTATCTGCAAAGCTCTTAGAACCATGTTTGATGTACAGTGAGTCCTTTAAATGTGAGAATAATAGTAACTATGATTTAAGCCTCTAATGAACACATGGTAATTCCTACCTGGTACCTGCCATGACTGTCTGGATAACAGACCTTCAGTTTATGATAAATAAGGTATATTTGAGCTGGCACTCAGATATGTGTTGAAGGAATGAATGACCAAATGATACAGAGCAATACCCTCCAGCCCTTCCCCACCAGCCTGATTCTCTGGCGCTTACTCAAAACCTTCTTGGGCTTCGCTGGCATTTTACTCTTGAAACAATATCCCAAAGTTGAACCACTCCCACCAATGTTAGCACCTTGTGGGGTTCTTTGGTCTATCCAAATCCCATGATAGTGGCCAAGGCAAGGAAGTAGCCAGGTCACAAGTCAAGTTGGAGTGTGAGGCTGTCTGAGTCCAGCGCAGGGAGTGGCTACTCAGGCGGGCACACCAGTAGCTGGTGATGATACCACTTCCTTCCTCGCAGGACACTTGGGGCAGCCTGAGTCTGAGGCCCGCCTGTAGATCAGGCTGCTACCGAAAAACACCCTTTCTACATTACTGATACTTTAGGTGGTTCTGGGGACAGGACATTTGCCTTTCAGAAGCTGAGCACGTGAACAGTTTTCAGAAGGCCATGCACCGTAGATTATTCCTAAGCTCAGGGGCTCCCAAAAGGTAAGGAGCAGGCCATCCTGTTTGCTCTGTTACTCAGGCTGTTTGTGTTCAGCCAGTGTCAGCCAGAATTAGCAGCCATACCCAAACCAGCTAGGGGCAAGGCCAGCCTCCTTTGTTCTGGAGGTTCTGTATCTTACACATTTTTTAAAAGCCTGATGGAAATTTTACCTCGATTTGAGATACTGCTGAAGAAGCTAAACAAAGTAACAAGAACTTTTGCCTTATGGCATCATTTGAGTATTTTAATATTGGCGAGGTCATGATGATCTGAAACTCAAACCAGTAATTAAGTGTAAATTTGAATCGATTAAAATTAACGACAAAATGCAGCTTCACTTGATACTCAAAAGCCCTCAAATACATGAGATCCATAAGGGAAAATAATAAACGTAGTCCTTGAGGGTGGAAAGTTGCAGAATCCACTAGCGTGATCATTCACTGGCTGAATATGTCAAAACCCAAACTCAACAGACTTCTTTAACTGGGAAAAGCCATATGGGAGACTGTTAATACCACCTGGGTTATGCTGTGGATTATCACCAAGACCAGGGCCGTGGCAGCAGGCCTGGGTCCCAGTGAAGAGTTCCTCTTACCCTCTTTCCTTCCTAGCAGTGTCTCAACTAAACAAAAAGCCCCAAGTATTGTTTGAAAAACTCTGGCTGCAGCTACCTTATGCAGCTTGTGTAGACACTTGAGAGAAAAAATCAGGAGCCAGGGGTGCATCGGAGCAGCTGACATGTCGGTGTAGGTGTGAGGTCAGGCTGGCAGGTGCAGCGGCAGGCCAGACAGGGAGGGGCCCACCACACAGCTGGTATACCAGAGAGGCCCCAGGAGCAGGAGGAGAGAGACCCAGGTGGGGACAGACATCAAGAAAGAGAGAGCGGGGCTTTGGAAGCAAGACGAAAAGGCACCTCAGGGACAGGGGCTGACTTGTAGACCCTGAACTCGAACCTTCTTTTTGACACTGGAAAAGTCCAGCCAGCAAACAGCGAGTAGACTCCAGGTTCCGATAGATGTTAGTGGAACGGATGCTGGAAACAAAACAAAACATAGAGAAACTCATAGAAGGAAGATTTACATGTGCCCACTACCTTATCTCACGGAGCACTCAGAGGCTTTCTAAACTACATAAAGGGAGCTACTACAGTGTTAGCCACTCAGCTGTGCCTGATTCTTTGCGACCCCATGGACTATAGCTTGCCAGGCTCCTCTGTCCATAGAATTCTCCAGGCAAGAATACTGGAGTGGGTAGCCATTCCCTTCTCCAGGGGATCTTCCCAACCCAGGGATCGAACCTGGGTCTCCTGCACAACAGGCAGATTCTTTACCATCTGAGCCACCGGGAAAGCCCCAAAAGGGGGCTAGAGGGCTGGGAAATACCCTTTCTCTCTCTGTGGGATGGCTGTCCAAGGGACCTGAGGGCCAGTGAACATGACCTCCAGGGACCACTCGTTCTCCGAATCCTATCCTATTAGGGTAACTGTCCCCAGACTGCCTAGGAGGTTCTAGCAAGGGAACGTAGCTTCTTGTATACCCTTGATCGAAGAACGGTTCTCCTCTCTCAGGGAGGGTCATCCTCTTCGACCGAGCACACAGCATCAGGAGGGATACATGCAGAGCAGTGAGAGAGGAAGGGGACACCAGCCTAGCCAGCCAGATGAGCCAAATCAACCCTAGCGATCAATGGGGCGACAGGCTGCAGCCAGATCACCCTCATATCTCTCACCTAGACTACCTCGGATGAGAGTGGGAACCACACAGAGGGTCAGGACAGGTTTTCTCACACTCAGGACCTGACACTGGGCGCTATATTCCTTTCTCAAGTGACTCACAAGACCTCCAGCGGGTTGAAGGTTGGCGAAAGAAAGGGGATGTCCTCCACGTAGTTCTTCCTCAGCCTCTCCCCGAGGGCAAACATCTGCTCCATGCCCACCTTGGTCAGCTGTCCAGCAAACATGCCCCCCTGGGGCGTGGGAGGGGAGAGAAGAATGAAGAAATCTCACAGCCTGCTAAAGAACCTCAGCCCAGGGCAGACCATCACAGCTCTGCAAGGCGCTTCAGGGAGCAGGAAAGCATCGCTCACCTTCAGCGTGGTCTCACGGTACTGAGAGTCGAAAGGAGAGTGTGGTTTCGGGCCACCAGCAAGATCGGTGACTGTGTAATCCAGCTGAGTTTGCGGTGGGACCTCTAATAGCTGGGGCTTCCACTCTACCTGCGGTGAGCACAAAAACAACACCACATTGCTTAAAAAGGTTCTGGAAACTTAAGATCGTTAACATCTGGCAGCACATAGCTAGAATCACATTGATGCTAGACGAGCAATCTTCCCAAGAAGGATGGGAAGAAGGAAAGAAATGTCAAATCCAGCTCCAATTAAGGGAAGAAATGACTGCAATTTATTATTCCAGGTGTCCTCAGCCCAGGTCCTGTAATTGCCACACTAGTCCTCACTGCTGAGGGTCTATTCTGGCACCAAGCCCAGACTGAAATAAAGGGTAGAAGTGGCCAGAGGGCCTGGCACCTAATACTTGGTGAATGAATGAATGAATATAATACAACCTCAGTGACCATATACTTGTAAGATTTTTTAAGGAATCAAGCTGCAGGGTTTTGGGGCCCCTCGTTAAAGACTCTACTTAACGCCTCTTGAACTACTACGTATATCTCTTCCTTTCATCCAGCTTCTCAAACAAGTAGCTGCCCTCTAAGAAACCTTCACTTCTGACCATCTTCCTTTACTCCCCGTAATCTGGCTCCTGCCCCAACTGTACTGGTTTTCAAAACATAACAAGTAGTTACAGGCCTCATAGCTCCAACAGCCCATAAAATTCTTACACTCACTGAGTCGGATGTGATGACTCAATTTTAAAAACAAGTCTTTCCTTCTAATTCCATATGCCAGCTCCTCTTCCCAACTTATTATGACTCTCAAGGCTACCCCAATTCTAATCCCTAGAACTCAAACCTGACTCTTCCATTGCTCCCCCATTTCGACCCCAAGCCCTGTGGATCACTGGCTACAAAAAAAATGTCTTCCACTGGTCCTTCTTTTACCTTATTATTAGAGTATAAATCCTTATTGTTTGTTTTTAGTTGCTTTGTCATGTCCGACTCTTTGGCAACCCATGGACTATAGCCTGTCAGGCTCCTCTGTCCATGGGATTTGCTAGACCAGAATACTGAAGTGGGTTGTCATTTTCTTCTCCAGGGGATCTTCCTGACCCAAGGATTGAACCCATCTTTCCTGCATTGGAACTACTGAGCCACCAGGGAAGCTTCATAAAACCTTATTACTAATATATGAAAAGATGCTCAACATTGCTTATTAGAGAAATGCAAATAAAAACTACAATGAAGTATCACTTCATACCAGTCAGAATGGCCATCATCCAAAAAAAAAAAAATCTACAAACAGTAAATGCTGGAGAGGATGTGGAGAAAAGGGAACCCTCCTGCACTGCTGGTGGGAATGTAAACTGATACAGCCATTATGGAAAACAGTATGGAGATTCCCTAAAAAACCAGGAATAAATCTACCATGTGACCTAGCAATCCCACTACTGGGCATATACCCTGAGAAAACCACAATTCTAAAAGATACATGTACCTCAATATTTACAATAGCCAATATAAAGAGCAGCAATATTTACAATAGCCAGGACATGTAAACAACCTCGATGTCCATCAACAGGTGAATGGATAAAGAAGTTGTGGTACATTTATACAATGGAATATTACTTAGCCATAAAAAGGCCTGGAGTTTCTCTAGCTGAAGCATGAATGGGAACTCAGAGCCCCAGTCACTCAGCACCCCTTTAGCCCACAGGCTCTACAGAATGGTTTGAAGGCTATCAGATAGACCACAACTGAATTGGAAAGACTCAACACAGAAAAAGCCAATTTCAAGATGTCTATACTAGAGCCAGCGAGTGCCTAAGGGCTCATCTAAGGCAGTCATGGATGGGTGTCAGAGCTGGACTGTGAAGAAGGCTGAGCGCCGAAGAACTGATGCTTTTGAACTGTGGTGTTGGAGAAGACTCTTGAGAGTCCCTTGGACTGCAAGGAGATCCAACCAGTCCATTCTGAAGGAGATCAGCCCTGGGATTTCTTTGGAGGGAATGTTGCTGAAGCTGAAACTCTAGTACTTTGGCCACCTCATGCGAAGAGTTGACTCATTGGAAAAGACTCTGATGCTGGGAGGGATTGGGGGCAGGAGGAGAAGGGGACGACTGAGGATGAGATGGCTGGATGGCATCAATGACTCGATGGACATGAGTCTGAGTGAACTCCAGGAGTTGGTGATGGACAGGGAGGCCTGGCGTGCTGTGATTCATGGGGTCGCAAAGAGTCGGACACGACTGAGTGACTGAACTGAACTGAACAGAAAGGCAGTCAGAACAGAAGGGAATTCAACAGAACAGAATTCAAGACATTGCGTCGATCCTGGCAAGTAAGTAGATAAAAGCTTTTTTTTCTTTCTTTTTTTTTTCTGGAGGCTATATTGGTAGGTGAATAAGAAAGAATAAAGAAAAAAATTACTTTGATTTGGAGTCTGGGTGTGTGAGGTGGTAAGGGGTGATGGAGGTACTTCTTGACTAAAACTGAGGCCAAGACAGAATAGTTAACAAACTGAGTTCAGTTTTGTATAATTTAAGTTTGAGATATCTCCTCTGAGTTTCCAGCATTCCCAGCATATTCCCATAACTGGAGTCCGTTTTGTCTCTTCATCATCACACTGTAAACTCTTTTCTTTTTTATAGTTGAGACTGAATTATCCATCCATGTAAGTCCAGTGTCTGAGCACAGGTCCTGACACCAGGTCCATAAGGCCTGCTCAGCCACACTAAAAAGTCTTCTGTTAGGTGTATCCACCAAAAGAGGACCTCTGGTTCTCCTAGGAGATGACTCCTGAGGGCTGCTGCTGCTGCTAAGTCACTTCAGTCGTGTCCGACTCTGTGCGACCCCATAGACGGCAGCCCACCAGGCTCCCCCGTCCCTGTGATTTTGCAGGCAAGAACACTGGAGTGGGTTGCCATTTCCTTCTCCAATGCATGAAAGTGAAAAGTGAAAGTGAAGCTGCTCAGTTGTGTCCGACTCTTCGCAATCTCATGGACTGCAGCCCACCAGGCTCCTCCATCCATGGGATTTTCCAGGCAGGAGTACTGGAGTGGGGTGCCACTGCCTTCTCCACCCTGAGGCATAGGTCACGTCAAGTCTAAAATACACGTTTTCAGACTTTCAAGAATGGATGATACATCAGTTCCATACACAGTCCGTCCCACGTACATACTGTCATTCTCGCTCCTGTTTTTCAGTCCAGAGTCAGTAGCAAAGAATAACTTTATAATTTTATTTATTTATACTCCATTTTCAAGAACTAACTTGAAGTAGGTGGTAGCAATACCTAAAATAGAGCAACATAACCNGAATGGATGATACATCAGTTCCATACACAGTCCGTCCCACGTACATACTGTCATTCTCGCTCCTGTTTTTCAGTCCAGAGTCAGTAGCAAAGAATAACTTTATAATTTTATTTATTTATACTCCATTTTCAAGAACTAACTTGAAGTAGGTGGTAGCAATACCTAAAATAGAGCAACATAACCAATTTATTTATTTATTTTTTGGAGGCTTGTGGGATCTTAGTTCCCTGACCAGGGATTGAACCTGTGCCCTCAGTGGTGAAAGCATGGAATCCTAACCTCTGGACTGACGGAATTCCCAAGGTAACCAATTCAAAGTCGAAAAGAAACACAAAAGCAAGTGAGTAGAGTGACCCAAAAAACGGATAAAGCGAAAGTTTCTCAAAAAACATTAATACATGCTGTGAAGATCTATATACTTACTGTAGGTGGGCCAAAAGATTCAGCACTAAGCTTTCTGGCTCTTATGTAAAAGGAGAAACCTGATCAGCTATCTTTAAGCTAGACAAGCTTAAAGATAAAAGCAAGCCAACTGTTCAGGAGAAGCACACCATTTCTCAAGTGAACAGACAAATTCCTCCCAAGGGTCCTCATAAAGAAGCTAGCGTAATATAATGAATATCTTTTCAGTAGTCACAGCAATGAGTTTTGTGGGATTGTTTCTTATTGTTCCCTCGACACAGAATGATAGCATCTCACCAAAGCACATTTCCATGAAGACAATACTATACAGGGATCACTATGTTACATTTCAGGTAAAAGGAAAAAAAAAAAATTCTACATAAAAGTAAACAAAAACTTCCAGGTGTAGTTTTCAGAATAAACTAATGATTTGAAAGCTTATACACTGCACACTACTATAGGTGGAAAAATTCTTTTAAGTTAGTGATGCCTGAGCTTCACATGGGTTAATTACATCCAAATCTCCCAGGGATGGGGCCTCAGTTTTTTAAATGCTACTCAGTCAAATGGCAGCCCACTCCAGTGTTCTTGCCTGGAGGATCCCAGGGATGGGGGAGCCTGGTGGGCTGCCGTCTATGGACTTGCACAGAGTCGGACACGACTGAGGCAACTTAGCAGCAGCAGCAGCAGTCTAGATAACTATAAGCTTCACCAGAGAAGCTTTTATCATGACTGNCAGCCCACTCCAGTGTTCTTGCCTGGAGGATCCCAGGGATGGGGGAGCCTGGTGGGCTGCCGTCTATGGACTTGCACAGAGTCGGACACGACTGAAGCAACTTAGCAGCAGCAGCAGCAGTCTAGATAACTATAAGCTTCACCAGAGAAGCTTTTATCATGACTGGATGCTCTGAGTCAATTAAATCAGAATCTCTGGGAGAGAGACCTAGGCTTCAGTATTTTTTAAAGTTCCCCAGTTGAATCCAATGTCCCACCAAGGTTAAGAACCACCACTGCACACAGGAATTAATGGACTGACTGGCACATCCTTTATGTAATGCTTCCTGAAAACCACTTATCTCAGCTGAGCTTTGAATAAGTGTTAATCTACAATGATACTGACTTCATCCTTCCCAGTCCACCCGACATTATTCTTCCTGGCTTATTTACACTATAGAATAAATATGGACTCTAATGTCTTCATACAGAGAAGGCAATAGCAACCCACTCCAGTACTCTTGCCTGGAAACTCCCATGGACGCAGGAGCCTGGTAGGCTGCAGTCCATGGGGTCACGAAGAGTCGGACATGACTAGTGACTTCACTTTCACTTTTCACTTTCATGCATTGGAGAAAGAAATGGCAGCCCACTCCAGCTTTCTTGCCTGGAGAATCCCAGGTACGGAGGAGCCTGGTAGGCTGCTGTCTATGGGGTCACACAGAGTCGGACATGAACGAAGGGACTTAGCAGCAATGTTTCCATGAACTGTGGAGTCTGAAAGCATTGGACTTTATTTTCTAAAAACTGGACTCTTCCTGGGTTGGGAGCTATCTTGCCATGAAACACAGAGAAGCTGACAAAATTCCAAAAGTAGGGTCAAATTTATCTTTGGATCTAATCTAACAATCAGAAAAAATGACCAATCAAGTTCTAGAGTTTTATTTCCAGAGCACAGATACAATACTTTTAGGAAGACAGGTTAATTCATCAGTCATTCAATCATAAAAAAAAAAAAAAAANTTGCCATGAAACAGAGAGAAGCTGACAAAATTCCAAAAGTAGGGTCAAATTTATCTTTGGATCTAATCTAACAATCAGAAAAAATGACCAATCAAGTTCTAGAGTTTTATTTCCAGAGCACAGATACAATACTTTTAGGAAGACAGGTTAATTCATCAGTCATTCAATCATTAAAAAAAAAAAAAAAAAAACTCAATAAAACATCTAGTTTTAAACAATGATATTTTCTAAGGATTTGTAAGATAATGAATTCATTGACTTGACACGTGTTTATCTATAAACCAGTCAGAAGTCTGGAAACATCTACCAAAGGCAATTTTAGTTTTAGAACTGCTGCCAAATAGTCCTTTCTGACTCTAATTAATAGTAGAATCAGGAAGACTAGAAAATCCCATTAACAGCCTCTGTCAAACTGGAGCTTGGAAACAAAATCCTGATAGAATAGCCAGAAACAAGTCACAGGAGGCTGATGACACCCGCTCATAGCCCAAGTTGAACAAAGGTTGGTTATACCCCTTGCTTTTATGCACAAGACTTTATACAGAGTAACTAAAGGCGTTCAGTGCATCTACATAAAATCTGAAAATGTGAGGAGGCCTGAGTGGTAATGTGCCTTATTTAATTGCAAAATGAGACCAAGGATTCAAATGCACCATATTTTGTGGCTACAAAAACAGAAGATGAAAAAAAAAAAAACAAAACAGAAGATGAATGAAACCAGCATTCTACCTTAGCTACAACTGCCCCTTCCAACATAAAGGCAAAGATACCCATCACACGCCCACTGGCTCAGGAGAAAGCCCTGCTGCTGCTGCTGTTGCTAAGTCGCTTCAGTATTCAGATTTTTAATTTTACATGCTCCCCAGATGGCATAGTGGTAAAGAAACTGCCAGCCAATGCAAGAAACATAAGAGATGCAGTTCAGTCCCTGGGTTGGGAAGATCCCCTGGAGGAGGGCATGGCAACCCACTCCAGTATTCTGGAGAATCCCATGGACAGAGAAGCCTGGCGGGCTACGATCCATAGGATTGCAGAGAGCCAAACACGACTGAAGTGACATCATGCACTCAGACATACAGGTGATTATAGCAACTAAATAATGAGAACTATGTATGTTTCTTTTATATTTTTATTTCCACTGTACATCAGTTAGAATTTGTAGAACATTGCTAAATATTAAGGATGATAATACTTACTGTATCTTGCTTTAATAGTATTGGTTCTCACATTTTACCTTTAAGTACAATGTCAATATTGGAAGTAATATAAAGGTTCTTTAACAAGTTAGTGTCTTTTCTTCTCTAATTTATTAAGATTAATTTTGAAGCAGAAGATATTAGTACTTATTAAGGTTAAGTATATTTTTTGTACTTTATTAAATGAAGATCCCTTGGAGAAGGGAATGGCAACCCACACCAGTTACTCTTGCCTGGAGAATTCCATGGACAGAGGAGCCTGACGGGCTAGAGGTCATGGTGTCACAAAGGGTTGGACACGACTAAGTGACTAATACACACACATTGTTGATATAATTTATATTTAACTTTATCAAAACAATACACATAAAGTAACATATATTTTATATAAAAAAGAATTAATCGCTCCGTTGTGTCCAGCTGTTTGTGACCTACCAAGGCTCCTCTGTCCATGGAATTCTCCAGGCAAGAATACTGGAGTGTGTTGCCATTCTCTTCTCCAGGGGAATCTTCCCAGCCAAGAGGTTGAACCGAGGTCTCTTGCATTGCAGGTGGTTTCTTTACTGTGTGAGCCACCAGGGAAGCCTCAATATTTATACATAAATATATGTGTATATATATGTCTCCTACCACATCTCTTTCCCTCTGAGTTCTCTTCCTTAAAGGTATCCACTTTATACTCCTTTAACTATGTCAAATGGTATTTATTTCCATACTTTTGTGGTTTGCCTTTTAACTTTCTTAGAGTTCTCTTTAAATGATATTAATTTTTCAATAATTTATTGAGATTTATAATATGGCTTAGTATATACTACATTTTGGCAAATGTTCAATGCACACTTGAATATTTTCTGCAATCACTGTCTCGGGCATGTTTGCTCAGTGGTGTTCGACTCTTTGTGACCCCGTGGACTATAGTCCACCAGGCTCCTCTGTCCATGGGATTTCCCAGACAAGAATACTGGGGTGGGTTGCCATTTCCTCCTTGAGGGGATCTTCCCCACTGAGGGATCGAACCCATGTCTCCTGCATCTCCTGCATTGACAGGGGAATTCTTTTACCAGTGAGCCACCTGGGAAGCCCAATCACTGTCTAGTATTTTCTAAATATCAGTCAGAGCAGATTGATTAATAGTTTTGTTGAAATATTCTGTCTTCACTAGTTTTTGTATGAGTTTTCTATTAATTCCTGAGACAAGTGTTCTATAGTTTCCATCTTTTTCATTCAAAAAATTTCCTTTCAGTTTAGTTCAGTTGGTCTGCCATGTCCAACTCTTTGTGATGCCATGGACTGCAGCATGCCAGGCCTCCCTGTCCATCACCAACTCCTGGAGTCTACCCAAACCCATGTTCATTGAGTCAGTGATGCCATCCAACCATCTCATCCAACCAGGCTCCTCCATCCATGGGATTTTCCAGGCAAGAGTACTGGAGTGGGGTGCCACTGCCTTCTCCTTGAGCAAGCGCTAAGAGATAGTAAAGGACAGGGAAGCCTCAGGTGCTGCAGTCCATGGGGTCGCAAAGAGCTGGACACGACTGAGCAACTGAACAACAATTCTGTACGAAGTATAAACGAAGAAAGGGGAGTACACAGGAGATGGGCTATGTACAAAACTAGAAGGAAAATTTAGTGACATAATAATAAAAAGGCAAAGTAAGAGACTGAGAAAAGATCCAAATATTTGAATAAGCAAAGAAAGAGAAGGAAAGGAGTGAAGTTCAGGTTCCAGGTAGAATGTGGAATAGCCATATAGAAAGGCTAACTAGAAACTTGATAACAGAATTTAAGTGCCTACAAAGATTTATTATGTGGGAAATGCTTTGAGGTTTCATTTCACATGTGGCCAGCTTTAAAAACTGGGTTTTCAGTTGTACACTGTGAGTTGTTGAACCCTGAGGACTTCTTAAAAGCAACTGTCATGAGTATGCCTAATATCAATTTGGACATCCTGCTGAACCTGCTCCAACATCAACCTGGAGAACCAAATGCAAAAGCACCCCACAGGCAGATTTGCCACCTAGATGCCTGGGAATTCCAGGTTGCCTATTTATCTTCATTAGGAAGACAATTCTTTAATCACAGCCTGCCTGCTATGAAAGAGATCTTTACTGGGTCTCCCCAAGAATAAAATCCAGAAAGGGTAATCATGTTCAAAACCAGCTATTTGTACTTCAATCATAATTATCCTGAGCAAAACCAGGTGGGTTTTAAGACTGGTCAATTAATTTTATTTTTTCCTACCTCAGATCCCTTCTATAGTAAGTTTAGGAACCCAGAACGAAAAAGGAGAGCCCCAAGATACAGCACATGTTACCAAAAAAATCTTGAGGATCTCAAATGGTCTCCGGCAAACCCGGAGAGAAAGTTGAGGTAAAATCTGTTCCCAAAAGTGGTGTTGGTTTTGTTGTTTAGTCGCTAAGTCTCCAACCCTTTTGCAATCCCATGGACTATATCCCGCCAGGCTCCTCTGTCCCTGGGATTTTCCAGGCAAGAATACTGGAGTGGGTTGCCATTTCCTTCTGCGCAGATCTTGCCCACCCAGGGAATTGAATCCCTGTCTCCTGCATTGGCAGGAGCCACCCCTGAGCCACCGGGGAGGTCCCTTCCCAAAGGCATTATTAACCTCTTATCGTGATCCCAATCTGGTTGGTTCCTGTCACAAAGGTCCCTGCAACTCTTTGACAACCATTANTGAATCCCTGTCTCCTGCATTGGCAGGAGCCACCCCTGAGCCACCGGGGAGGTCCCTTCCCAAAGGCATTATTAACCTCTTATCGTGATCCCAATCTGGTTGGTTCCTGTCACAAAGGTCCCTGCAACTCTTTGACAACCATTAAAATGGTCAGAACTACTTTACACCCTTGTACTCAAGTTCCCACAAATATTCACTAGAAGTATAGAGTTTCAGGCTCCCACATCTACTGAATCCGCATTTTAACAAGATCCCTAGGCAATTTATACGCACCCAGGGAAGCACACTACTATTAGCTGGGCTACAGCCATGGAAAGTTTCCGAGTGGCCCCACAATGCGGGTGTCCGAGGGGGCTGGGAGGGATTGGGAGTACATGATCAGCACCTTTGTTCACACTGTTTTCCCTTCGTCAGGACCCAGTCCGAATCCCCGCTCCGTGAGTAACATTCCAAAGGTGGTGTGCGTTGGGGCAAAGACCCTGGCCCGCCACTAGCTGGCCACACAGTTCTCGCTCCCCAATCGTGCCGGTCTCTCTCACCTGGTCCTCCTGCGGGAGCGGCTTGAGAGGGCTCCTCGCCCCGTGTCGAAACACGACTTGCACCATTTTCAACTCCAACAGGCTTCGGTCGACAGGATTCTGGTCGTCCGCCCCCCCAGGCTCGGCCAGGGCCACCCGCCGCTGGTGCAGGCAGTAAGTTAGCGAGGTGAGGACGCCCACAGGCGCCCACACGCGCAGCTTGAACACCCGGGAGATCATGGTGGAAACCCCTCGGCTGCCCTTCGGGGTGAGAGTGCAGAAAGTGAATACAAGTCCCCCGCGGGCGACGGGGCTCAGCAGCCTCCCTTAAGTTCCCGGGAACCGGAGGGTGCACACATCCAGCCGCCCAGCGACCGCTACGACTCCCAGCTTTGAAGGGGACCCAGAGTGAGTGCAGCGACTTCCCGGGAGTTTTAACCCGGGTCGGGGTTGGTCGCTCCTGCAGCAGACTGGGCGGGGATACCGGGAGCCGGGAGCTCAGCTCCTGATCTTTCGTCCTCTAGGGAACCTTAAATTTGTATTTCAAGTTCGGCCTCCAGCACTCTTGACGGGACAGAAACACGCCCTGAGTTCCTCCGTGGCAGTAGCGCCATTAACAAAGACCGCTGAACTCCACTTTTTAATAAGAAAGCTGCCAGCCACTTTCTCACCTATCCAGGGACTTGCCCCAAGTGGACCCGCGCAAAGGAGCACGGGAAAACGAGTCCCGTGGTGAAGCCTGTCCGGGGACTCTGAGTTGCGAGAACTACAACTCCCACAAGGCTGCGCGCCGTGGGCCCTAGCTGGAGGTATGCCGTGGGCCCTAGCTGGATGGGCCCTAGCTGGAGGTATGCACTCCGCAGTGGGCCTAGCTTGGTAGGCTGCTGCTGCTGCTGCTGCTGCTGCTGCTGCTGCTGCTGCTAAGTCGCTTCAGTCGTGTCCGACTCTGCGACCGCATAGACGGCAGCCCACCAGGCTCCCCCATCCCTGGGGTTCTCCAGGCAAGAACACTGGAGTGGGTTGCCATTTCCTTCTCCAATGCATGAAAGTGAAAAGGGAAAGGGAAGTCGTTCAGTCCTGTCTGACCCTTAGCATGGACTGCAGCCTACCAGGCTCCTCCATCCATGGGATTTTCCAGGCAAGAGTACTGGAGTGGGTGCCACTGCCTTCTCCGTACATATACATACATATATGTGTGTGTGTGTGTGTGTAAAGAATCCACCTGCAATGCAGGAGACCCCAGTTCAATTCCTGGGTCAGGAAGTTTCCCAGAGAAGGGATGGACTACCCACTCCATTGTTCCTGGGCTTCCCTGTTGGCTCAGACATTAAAGAATCCACCTGCAATGTGGGAGACCTGGGTTCGATCCCTGGGTTGGGAAGAGCCCCTGGAGGAGGGCATGGCAACCCACTCCTGTATTCTTGCCTGAAGAATCCCGTGGACAGAGGAGCCTGGCGGGCTGCAGTCCACAGGGTTGGAAAGAGTTGGACATGACTGAGCAACGAAGCACAGCACACAGCACAGCACACACACATAATGGACTGTGATGGAAAGAAGAGTTACATATATTCAGTATACGATATTGACTATAGTACCCTATGCATTGCAGTAGGATTTTATTGTTTATCTATTTTTGCATATAGCCATTTTTGCCTTTTTAAATACTATTCATAGGGTCTTCATGGCAAGAATGCTGCAGTGGTTTGCCATTCCCTTCTCCAGTGGCCCATGTTTTGTCAAAGAGGAGAGTGAAAAAGCCTGCTTAAAACTCAGTATTAAAATAGCTAAGATCATGGCATCCCCTTCCATCACTTCATGGCGAGTAGAAGGGGAAAAGTTGGAAGCCGTGACAGATTTTCGCTTCTTGGGCTCTAAAATCACTGCGGATGGTGACTGCAGCCATAAAATTAGAAGACAATTGCTTCTTGAAAGGGAAGCTATGAGAAACCTAGACAGTGTATTAAAAAGCAGAGACATCATTTTGCTGACAAAGATCTATATAATCAAAGCCATGGTCTTTCCTGCAGTCATGTATAGAAGTGAGAGCTGGACCATGAAGAAAGCTGAGCGCCAAAGAATTGATGCTTTTGAACTGTGGTGCTGGAGAAGACTCTTGAGAGTCCCTTGGACTCCAAAGAGATCAAACCAGTCAATCCTAAAGGAAATCAACCCTGAATACTCACTGGAAGGACTGGTGCTGAAGTTGAAACTCCAATACTTTGGCCACCTGATGAGAAGAGCTGACTCACTGGAAAAAGACACTGATGCTGGGAAAGAGTGAAGGCAGAAGGAAAAGAGGGTTGACAGAGGATGAGATGGTTAGATGCCATCACCAATTCAATGGACATGAACTTGGGCAAACTCCAGGAGATGGTGAGGACAGGGAGGCCTGGCATGCTGCAGTCCATGGGGTTGCAAAGAGTCGGACATAACTTAGTGACAACATACATGCTGTAAGCTAATTCCAAAGTCCTAATTTATCCCTACCCTCTTTATCCTTTAGTACATACGTTTGTTTTCTACATCTGTCTGTTTCTGATGGGTAAATAAGTTCATTTGTGTCCTGCTTTAGATTCCACATACAAGTGATATTATATGGTATTTGTTTTTCTCTTTCTAAGTTCACTTAGAATGAGAATCTCTAAATCCTTTCATGTTGCTGCAAATGGCATTATTTCCTTCTTCTTTAGGGCTAAAATTCCATTGTATACATGTACCACTTTTTAATCCATTCATCTGTGGATAAACATTTAGGGTGTTTCCATGTATAGGTTATTGCGAAAAGTGCTGTTATGAACATAGGGACACATATATCTTGTTTAATTAGTTTCATCCAGATATATGTTCAGGAGTGGGCTTGCTGGATCGTATGGTAATTTTGTTTAGCTTTTTAAGGAACCTCCATACTGTTTTCCAAAGTGGCTGCCCCAGCTTACATTCCCACCCACAGTGCAAGAAGGTTTCGTTTTCTCCACACCCTCTCCAGCATTTGTTATTTGTAGATTTTTAAATTATGGCCATTCTAACCAGTGTGAGGCGGTACCTCGCTGTAGTTTTGATTTGCATTTCTCTAATAATTAGTGATGGTGAGCATCTTTTCATGGACATGTTGGCCATCTGGATAGCTCCTTTGGAGAAATGTCAGTTTAGATCTTCTGCCCATTTTTTGATCGGACTGTTTGCTTTTCTGTTGTTGAGTTGTATCAGCTGTTTGTATAATTAGGAAACTAAGCCCTTGTCAGTCGCATAGTTTGGAAATATTTTCTCCCAGCCCATAGGCTGTGCTTTCATTTTGTCTATGGTTTCCTTTGCTGTACCAAAGCTTACAACTTTGATTAGGTCCCATTTGATTATTTTTGTTGTGCCTATTGCCTTGGGAGACCAACCTAAGAAAACTGCTCTAACTTCTGTTGGAGAATGTTTTGCCTATGTTCTATTCTGGGAGTTCACTCATGCATTCTTCTGCATTTTGTTATTTATTGCCTTTAGCTTGGCTATTGTCTCAGCATGTGAATTTTCTAATCTTAATTGGCTCCTCTTTATAATTTCTAGTTCNGTTGGAGAATGTTTTGCCTATGTTCTATTCTGGGAGTTCACTCATGCATTCTTCTGCATTTTGTTATTTGTTGCCTTTAGCTTGGCTGTTGTCTCAGCATGTGAATTTTCTAATCTTAATTGGCTCCTCTTTATAATTTCTAGTTTCCTGTTACAGTGATCTGCATTTGCACTGATAACCTCTTTTATTTCCTTCAGTATTTTTACTATCTCCTTTTTGAACTCATGATCTGGTAGACTGGAGAGGTCTGTTTCATTGTTTGTTCTTTCAGGAGACTTCTCTTGTTATTCTAATTGGGAGTGGCTCCTCTGTTACTTCATTTTACTTATATTTCTCTGACTGTATAAATTACAACAAAACTGTTATCTACTATGGTCTTGAAGAGTTGTTTTTACCTGGGAGCCTTCCTGTCTAGCCCACATAAGCTTAATATTTTCGGTGCAAGGGCTGTTTTTAGCATAAATGCCTGCCATGTATTTCCTCAGGATATGCAGGCCCATCTCCCCTTAATAGGAAGTGTGATTGGTGTTGTGATCAAAAACTGCACTGGAGGTTGAGCAGCGCCTCCTCTTTGCTCTGTGGTTGTTATAGCCCTGCCAGCGCCCAGGTCAGCTCCCCAGTTGTTGGGATAGAAGCCTCAGATCTGTTCCTAAGGGTGTGGTGTGAGGTGGGTTGAAATGGAGTGAGAATTTGTCAACATGTTGATGTATTCTTGATGTATCTGTGGGAGTAGGTGAGCTCCATATCCTTATTCTGCTCCCTGATCTCTCCTTCCTCAAAAGCGTCTTTATAGCCAGTATAAGGATAAGAACTAACCTTAGGTGAAGATGACGATTGTAAACGAGGAAGGAGTGGGGAAATGAAACATAATGGGATACCCAACTTGTACAGAGAAAGACGTAACCTGAAGAAGGGGGCCGAATGTTTCTGTTGCCACTGAGGCTGGTAAGCTATTCAAGGCCTGGAATAGTCACCGGCTGGGTCAAAACGGCCAACAAGCACATGAAGAGATGCTCAAGATCACTAAGCTTCGGGGAAACACAAGTTAAAACTGCAATGAGAAATCACCTCACACCAACTAGGATGGCTATTATCAAGAGAAAAACAAAACAGAATGTAGCAGATGTCGGCAAGAATGAGGAGGAATTGTAATCCTTATGCACTATAGAATGGAATAAAAAGGTGTAACCACTATAGAACACAGTATAGAATTTCCTCAAAAAATTAAAAGCAGGACTACCATATGATCTAAGAATTCAACTTCTGAGTATTGACTCAAAAGGAATTGAAAGAAGAATCCCAGAAAAATATCTGTATATCCCTTTTTATAGCAGCATTACTGCCAAGAGCCTAAAAAATGGAAGCAACCCAGCTGTTCACTGGTGGATGAACAGATAGACAAAATGTGGTCTATACATACAATGGAATATTATTCGGCCTGAAAAAAGAGGGAAATTCTGACATAAACTATGACATGGATGAGTCTTGTGGACAGTATGATAAGTGAAACAAACTAGTCACAAAAAGACAAATATTGTAATTCCACTTATACTTATGAGGTATCCAGAGTAACCAGAGCAGTCAAACTTACGGAAGCAAAGTAGAATGGAGGTGGCCAGGGACTGGGGGAAGAGTGATACAAAAAAGATCTTGATGACCCAGATAACCACGATGGCGTGATCACTCACCTAGGGCCAGACATCCTGGAATGCAAAGTCAAGTGGACCTTAGGAAACATCACTACGAACAAAGCTAGTGGAGGTGATGGAATTCCAGTTGAGCTATTTCAAATCCTAAAAGATTATGCTGTTAAAGTGCTTCACTCAGTATGCCAGTAAACTTGGAAAACTCTGCAGTGGCCACAGGACTGGAAAAGGTCAGTGTTCATTTCAATCCCAAAGAAAGGCAATGCCAAAGAATGCTCAAACTACCACACAATTGCACTCATCTCACACGCTAGTAAAGTAATGCTCAAAACTCTCCAAGCCAGGCTTCAACAGTCCGTGAACCATGAACTTC
>SJYX01007518.1:194546-209177 GCA_006410675.1 Oreotragus oreotragus
GGGAGAAATATCAATAACCTCAGATATGCAGATGATACCACCCTTATGGCAGAAAGTGAAGAAGAACTAAAGAGACTCTTAATGAAAGTGAAAGAGGATAGTGAAAAATCTGACTTAAAGCTCAACATTCAGAAAACTAAGATCATGTCAGCCGGTCCCAACACTTCATGGCAAATAGACGGGGAAACAGTGGAAACAGTGAGAGACTTTATTTTTCTGAGCTCCAAAATCACTGCAGATGGTGACCGCAGCCATGAAATCAAAAAACACTTGCTCCTTGGAAGAAAAGCTATGACCAACCTAGACAACATATTCAAAAGCAGAGACATTACTTTGGCAACAAAGGTCCATCTAGTCAAAGGTATGGTTTTTCCAGTGGTCATGTATGGATGTGAGAGTTGGACTATAAAGAAAGCTGAGCGCTGAAGAATTGATGCTTTTGAACTGTGGTGTTGGAGAAGACTCTTGAGGGTCCCTTGGACTGCAAGAAGATCCAACTTATCCTAAAGGAGATAAGTCCTGAATATTCATTGGAAGGACTAATGCTGAAACTGAAACTTCAATACTTTGGCCACCTGATGTGAAGAACTAACTCATTGGAAAAGACCCTGATGCTGGGAAAGATTGAAGGCAGGAGGAGAAGGGGACAATAGAGGATGAGATGGTTGGATGGCATCACCTACTTGACAGACACAAGTGTGAGTAAGCTCCGGGTGTTGGTGATGTACAGGGAGGCCTGGCATGATGCAGTCCATGGGGTAGCAAAGAGTAGGACATGAGTGAGTGACTGAACTGACTGGAGGAAGAGTATGGAATTTAATTCTGTACCAATTTTATTTGATACAGAGTTTCAGTTTTGCAAGATGAAAAGACTTCTGGAAATTGCCCAACAATGTGACTATAATTAACCATTTTTAAAATGCATAGGTCAGAATTTATTCATTGTAAATAAATTCTATTATGTGTATTTTGTCCCATTAAATGTATACATATAAACACAGATATTTTTAGGTAAAAAAAGAGAGCAGTAGTTCAGTTTATATCATATATAAATATTTTTAAGAAAGTGGGATACATTTTAGGATAATCTCCTTTATGTCATGGTTTATACATACACAAATATAGATAGATAGACACATGAACACACCTATATCAAGAACCATTAGAAGAATAAATGGGAAACTAATAAAATGGGATGAGGGGCAGTGAGACTGAGATTTCCTATGTTCACCTTTTTATAGTTTTAACTTTTGAATCATGTATATATATTGACTATTAAAAATAAAGATATTTTTTAAAGTTAAGAAACAAAGCTGTATGAGCTGTTTATATATTTTGAAGATTAATTCCTTGTCTATTGCATCATTTGCAAATATTCTCTCTCATCCTGTGGGCTGTCTTTTCTTTTTGTTTATGGTTTCTTTTGCTATCAAAGGCTTTTAAGTTTAACTAGGTCCCATTTATTTATTTCTGTGTTTATTTCCATTACTCTAGGAGACAGATCCAAGAAGACATTGCTGCAGTTTATGAAGAGAATATTCTGTTTTCCTCTAAGACTTTTAGACTGTCCAGTTTTACATTTAAGTATTTAATCCATTTTGAATGTCTTTGTGTGTATATGGTGTTAGGGAATGTTCTAATTTTGGTCATTTACAGATTGCTGTCCAGTTTTCCCAGCACCATTTTTTGAAGAGATTGTCTTTCCTCCACTATATACTCTTCCTTCCTTTGTCATAGATTAGGTGCCATAGTTGCATAGGTTTATCTCTGGGCTTTCTATTGTGTTCTACTGACCTATATTTCTGCTGTTGTGCAAGTACTGTACTGTTTTAATGACTGTAGCTTTGTACTATAGTCTGAAGTCAGGGAGCCTGATTCCTCTGTTCCATTTTTCTTTATCAAGATTGTATTGGCTCATGTTGATGTATGGCAGAAACCAGAACAACACTGTAAAGCAATTATCCTTCAATTAAAAATAATATTTTTAAAGAAGATTATATTGGCTATCCAGAATCATTTGTGTTTCCATACATGTTAAAAAATTTTTTTTTCTAGTTCTATGAAAAGTGCCATTGATATTTTGATAGAGATTGCATTGAATCTGTGGATTCCCTTGTGTAGTATAGTCATTTTGACAATATTGATTCTTCCAGCCTAGGAACATGATATATCTTCCCATGTATTTCTGTCATCTTGGATTTTTTTCATCAATGTCTTATAGTTTTCAGAGTACAGGTCTTTTGCTTCCTTGAGTAGGTTTATTGCTAGGCATATTATTCTTTTTGATGTGATGCTAAGTGGGAATTTTCCTTTCTGAGTTTTCATTCTTAGTGTATAGAAATGCAAGAGTTTCCTGTATATTAATTTTTTATCCTGCAACTTTATGAAATTCATTTTTGAACTCTAGTAGTTTTCTGGATTTGCTCTGTATAGAATCCTGTCATCTACACACAGTGACAGTTATACTTCTCTTTTTCCAATTTGAATCATTTTATTCCTTTTTTTTTTTTTTTTCTCTGATGGGCATGGCTAGGACTTCCAAAACTATACTGAATAAAAGTGGTGAGAGTGGACATCCTTGTCTTCTTCCTGATCTTAGAGAAAATGTTTTCAGTTTTTCACCGTTGGGTGTGATGTTAGCTTTGGGTTTTTCATATATGACCTTCATTATGTTAAGGTAGGTCCCTCTATGCCCACTTTCTGGAGAATTTTTGTTATAAATAGGTTTAGAATTTTGTCAAAAGCTTTTCCTGCATCTATTGATAATCATATGCTTTTTATTCCTTGATCTGTCAGTGTGATATGACATGCCAACCAATTTGTGTATATTGAAAAACCCTTACATCTCTGGGAAAAATCCATCTTGATCATGGTGTATGATCATTTTAATGTATTGTTGGATTTGGTTACCTAATATTTTGTTGATGATTTTTACTTCTATCTTCATCAGTGATACTGGAACGTAATCTTCTGTTTTTGTGAAAATTTTATCTGGTTTTGGTATCAGGGTGATGATGGCCTCACAGAATGTGTTTCAAAGAGTTTCTTCCTCTGCAAATTTTTGGAAGAGTTTAACAAGTTTATGTGTTAACTCTTCTCTAAATGTTTGATAAAATTTGCCTGTGAAGACGTGTAGTCTTGGACTTTTGTTTGTTGGGTGGTTCAAAACTACAGTTTCGATTTCAGTAGTTGCTGATTGCCTGTTGATATTTCCTGCTTCTTCCTGGCTTAGTCTTGGGAGACTGTGCCTTTCTCAGAGTTGGTCCATTTCCTCTAGTTTCTCCGTTTTGTTGGCACATGTTGCCTTCAGTAGTCACTGATATTCCTTTGTGTTTCTGCGGTGTTAGCTGTAGCTTTTCCTTTCTAGTTCTTAATTTTATTGATTTGCATCCGCTCTCTTTTTTTTCTTGATGATTCTAGCTAAAGGTTTATCAGTTTTGCCTATCTTCTCAAAGAACCAGCTTTTAGTTATATTGATCTTTTTTGTTGCTTTCTTAGTCTTGATTTCCTTTATTTCTGTCTGATTTTTATGGTTTCTTTCCTTCTACTAATTTTGTGTTTTGCGTGTTCTTCTTTTTCTAACTGATTTAGATGCAAGGTTAGGTTTTTTATCTGAGCCTTTTCTTGCTTTCTGAGATAAGCTTTTATCCCTATAAACTTCCTTCTTAGAACGGCTTTTGTTGAGCCCAATAGGTTTTATCCTATTTCATTTTCATTTGTTTCTAGGTTTTTTTTTTTTTTTTTCATTTCCTCTTTGATTTCTTCAGTGATCCATTGATTGTTTTAGTAGCATATTGCTTAGCCTCCACATGTTCATAGGGTTTTTTTTTTTTTTCCTGCAGTGCTTTTTTCCTTGTAGTTGATTTCTAGTCTCATAGCATTGCTTGATTTGATTTCAGATTTCTTAAATTTACTGAAGTTTGCTTTGTGGCCCAGTGTGTGATCTATCCTGGAGCATGTTTCATGTGCACTTGAAATGAATGCATCTTCTGCTGCTATCAGATGGAATGCTCTGCCAATATCAGTTAAATCTATCTGGTCTAATGCATCATTTAAGATCTGGTTCCTTATTTAATTTCTGGGGGATTGTCTGTCCATTGGTATAAGTGAGTGTTAAAATCCTCCACTACTATTTTGTTAGTGTCAGTGTCTCCTTTTATGTCTATTAATGTTTGCCTCCGATGCTCCTATGTTGGGTGCATCCATCACTTGCTTTATCTTCTTCTTGGATTGATCTCTTGATCATTGTGTGTCCTTCTTTGTCTTTGGTAACAGTCTTTAAAATCCATTTTGCCTGATACTGTGGTGTTGGAGAAGACTCTTGAGAGTCCCTTCGACTGCACGGAGATCCAACCAGTCCATTCTGAAGGAGATCAGCCCTGGGATTTCTTTGGAAGGAATGATGCTAAAGCTGAAACTCCAGTACTTTGGCCAGCTCATGCGAAGGTTTGACTCATTGGAAAAGACTCTGATGCTGAGAGGGATTGGGGACGGGAGGAGAAGGGGACGACCGAGGATGAGATGGCTGGATGGCATCATGGACTCGATGGACGTGAGTCTGAGTGAATTCNAGTACTTTGGCCAGCTCATGCGAAGGTTTGACTCATTGGAAAATACTCTGATGCTGAGAGGGATTGGGGGCGGGAGGAGAAGGGGACGACCGAGGATGAGATGGCTGGATGGCATCATGGACTCGATGGACGTGAGTCTGAATGAACTCCGGGAGATGGTGATGAAGAGGGAGGCCTGGGGTGCTGCGATTCATGGGGTCGCAAAGAGTCAGACACGACTGAGCGACTGAACTGAACTGAACTCCAGCTTTCTTCTGATCTCAGTTGGCATGGAATATTTTTTCTGTTCTTTCACTTTCAGTCTGTATGTGTCCCTAGATCTGAAGTGGATCTCTTTTAGACAATATATACACAAGTCTTTGTACATATTCAGCCAGTTATGTGTCTTTTGGTTGGACCATTCAATCCATTTACATTTAAATTAATTATCAATATGTGCATTCTTATTGCCATTTTGTTAATTGTTTCAGGTTTTTTTTAGGTCAGATTTTTTTTTTAGGTCTTTTTTCTTCCTTTCCATCCCCCCCCCCTTCTTATTGCTTTATTGGATGTTTACCTTTAGTATTGCATTTGGATTCCTTCTTCTTTTTTGTGTGCATGTCTATTATAGATTTTTGGTATGTAGTTATCATGAGGTTTTGATATAGCAGTCCATATATATACATGTGATTCTCTTAAGTTGCTGATCTCTTAATTGCAAATAAATTTCAAATATCCCACATTTGTACTCTTCTCCATTCATGATTACTGGGTTTTGATATTGCACTTTTGTGTGTATGACTTCCTACCTGTACTGTGTGTTTGCCTTTATCAGTAAGATTTTCCATTTTGCAATTTCTTATTTCTAGTTCTGAGCTTTTCTTTTCTGTCTAGAGAAATTCCCTTAGCATTTGTTGTAAAGCTGGTTTGGTGGTACTGAACTTCTTTATCTTTTGCTTGCCTGTAAGTTTTTTTATTTCTCCATTAAATCTGTATGAAAATCTTGCTGGGTAGAATATTCTTGGTTGTAGGTTTTCTCTTTTCTTCACTTTAAATACATCATTCCTTTCCCTTCTGGCCTGTAGTGTTTCCGATAACCTTATGAGAATTCCCTTGAATATTATTTTTTGTTTCTCCCTTATTGTTTTTAACATTTTCTCTGTTATCTTCAGTTTTTGTCAGTTTGATTATTATGTGTCTGAGCATGTTGCTCCTTGGATTAATCCTGTATGGGACTCTCAGTACTTCCTGATCCCGAGTGTCTGCTTCCTTTCTCACGTGGGGGAAAATTTTAGCTATTTTATCTTCAAATATCTTCTCAGGCCCTTTCTCTCTCTCTTCTCCTTCTGGGACCCCTATAATGTGAATGTTGGTGCATTTGACATTATCTCAGAGATCCCTTAAACTGTCCTCATTTCTTTTAATTGCCTTTTCCTTTATTATTTTTCAGGGTAGTAATTTCTACAACTCTGTCTTCCAGCTCATTTATTTATTCTTCTGCCTCATTTATTCTGCTACTAATTCTTTCTAGTGTGTTTTTCATTTCAGTTATTATGGAGCTGGATCTTGGCCCTCTAGTGAGCTGTGCTGGGTCATGGGGAAAGTCTTGAGGTAGCTGCGGCTTCAGGAACACTTTAAGCAGCCTGTATGATGATGAATACAGCTGTGTTCCAGCCTGTCAATTGTTTGGCCTGAGTTGTCCCAGCACTGGAGCCTACAGGCTGTTGGGGGGAGCCAAGTCTTGGTACCAAAACGCCAGACTCCAAGAGAGCCCATGCCAATGAATACTTCCCAATATCTTTCAGCAATAGCATCCTTGTCCCCAGAGTGAACCACATCCACACCCTATCTTCCCAGGGGAAACTGCAAGACCAGCAGGCAGGCCTGACACAGGCCCCAGTGTCGTCACTGCTTCTGCCCCTGGTTTCAGTGTGCATGAGAGCTTGTGTGTGCCCCCTAAGAGCAGAGTCTCAGTTTCCTTCTGTCCTGCAGAGCCCCTCCCATCAAACTCACTGCCTTCAGAGCCAAATTACCTGGGGCCTTCTCCTCTAGATGCCAGACCCCCCAGCCCGGGGAGCCTCACATGGGCTCAGAACTCTCACACCTGTAAGAGAAGTTCTGCAATATATTTATTCTCCAGTTTGTGGGTCACCTGCGAATTGGTTATACTGTGAGTGTGGCCTTCCTCACTATGGTTTCTTCTCTATGTCTTTGGATGTAGAATATCTTTATTGGTAGGTTCTAGTCTTTTCTATTGATGGTGGTTCAACTGTTAGGTGTGATTTTGGTACACTTTTGAGAGGCAGTGAGCTTAATCCTTCTAGTCTTCCATTTGGGGCAAAACTCCTGAAAGTATATATATGTTTGAAATTCTCTCTTATATTGTCAGATTTTTTCGGTTTTGATCTGGGGACGGGGGAGCCTGGTGGGCTGCCATCTATGGGGTCACACAGAGTCGGACATGACTGAAGTGACTTAGCAGCAGCAGCAGCAGCAGCAGCAGCAGCAGCAGCAGCAGGGAACATTAACAGGTCTTATTTTAAAGGAAAGCAGGTTTATACCAGTTAAAATAGTGAAAAAGCAAGTGAAAGTTGCTCAGTCATGTCCAACTCTTTGTGACCCCATGGACTGTAGCCTGCCAGGTTCCTTGGGTCTCGAGGTCAGAATACTAGAGCGGGTAACCATTCCTTTCTCCAGGGGATCTTCCCAACCCAGGAACTGAACCCAGGTCTCTCACACTGCAGGCAGATTCTTTATCATCTGAGCCACCAGGGAAGCCCAAGAATACTGGAGTGAGTAGCCTATCCCTTCTCCTGCAGATCTTCCTGACCCAGGAATCAAACTGGGGTCTCCTGCATTGCAGGCAGATTCTTTACCAGCTGAGCTACCAGTGAGCCCCCAAATAATGAAAACTTTTCATATAATTGGGTGTTTTTGGCTCCCTGAAGACATCATGGCTCTGGCCCCAGCTCTCTGAAGGTACTGTTGTTTTCCTCATTGTTGTAATGTAGAAACACATCTACAGCAATATCACTACCACTGAGCATATGTACAACTGGATCTTCATGCCTTGGGAATCCTGCACTCTGTCCTAGCACCCAGACCCAGTTGTTTTTATAGTCTTAACAACAGTCTCCAGTAAACAGATCACCCTGCATGGGAAACCAAATTTGAAAAGGGCCTTAGTTGAACTTTTCATTGTTTGTCAATTATCAGCATGGAGCAACTTCAGGATTTCATGCAACAGATCATTAATACTATGTCCTGTAAAGCATCCATTAAGCAAGAATCCTTCTAAAGAGTTTTCTTCAGAAACATTAAGAAATGTTTCCAAAGCAATGGATTCATCAACTTCAAAGTAGGGCCAACTTTTAACTTATCTTCTTATGTGATTTGGAGGGTCTGCCAGAAGTTATTTATCCTAGTTCCCTTCTCTAGAAAGAACTGTTCTTAGGCCACAATCTTTGGGGAACGGAACAGAAAAATATATTGGACACGCTGCATCTTGGTTATGAAAATTCCAGAGCTCCTTGTGGGAACACAATCCTCCAGGTAGATGTGTTCCCAAGGATCCCCACCACCAACACGGGTTAAGAAATACTAATAAGAAACAAGTGTTTTTTTTTTTATTTTGCACTTTCCACTGTCCCCTCCCTGCTAGTGGTTGGAGAGCTGTAAGTTGATCCTGCCAAAGGAACAAGAATCAAAAAAAAATGGGAAGATCGTAGAAAGCCACTGTTCCCTCAACCTCATGAACTGTATAGAGTCATTTGCTCCTCACCCCCACCCCAAAACCTAGCCCAGCTCTGAACTCAAAGGGGATCACTATGAAGATGAAATTCGGACCCCACTCTTCATACAATGACTACTGTACAGTCTGATTCTAGGACCCTCAATAACTCCATGTGATCATTAGTGGTTTTAATCATAGCACCTAGAAACACCACTGTTTCCAAGTAGGTAGCCAGATTTAGCAAATAAAAACACAGGATTAAATTTGAATTCCAGATAAACAATGAATGATATTTAGTATAAGAATGCCTAATGCAATGTTTGGGACTTACTTATGCTATAATTTTTCATCATTATTCAAATGTAGCTGGTGTCCTGTATTTTATTTGGTACCTCTACTACCAAGATAGCCACCTTTGGTAATGGATAAAAAATTGTTTCTCATGAAGAAATAAAGATCTATCTTCTACCCAGCAGTGATTTTTCAGAATGTTATGTCATCCAGTTAAAGGGGTCACAATTCTACAATTCTGAATGATAATGGAAATCTAGAAAAGAGTGTTTTCAAAAAAGGTGAAATTCTAAGCTTGCTACTTTCTCTTTCTTAGGGGATAAAAAAGAATATTAGAGAAATGATTAGAGAATGTTTACTTGCTGATTACTCTAGATACATTCTGTCTCTCTAACCTTCATGGAGTCATATTCCTAAGCCTTTTGTCTTAAAAGTATAAAGAGCATTCCTATAATATTTGGAGGTTTTAATAATCATTTCTCAACTATAGTTAACTGTAACCTTGTGAGTATGTTTGTTTTAAGAGAGAAAATATTAGCTGTCAGAAAATTATTTGCTATTTTACTTAAAAGTTTCAGAGAGTATTTCATCAAACTTGTGATAAATAATCTGTTAATTATGATTTCACTAACTTGTTATAGTTAAAGTAAGCAGTATATAAGCTGTGCAGTTTCTCTAGCAAAAATTAATTTCCTTGGAATAACTTACTTGCAGGCATTTCCATTAAAACACAACATAAAATCTCATTATTCCACATTATGATGTCCATTTCCGATAAGGTTCTGAGCTGCATGCTGGCCCCTCACTTGCGGAAGTGGCAGGGTGCCCACATCTCATAAGGAGGTACCACGGCGGAGCAGGACTCCTCCAGCTCCTCTGTGCTGGGCACTGCATTTCTATTAATGCAGTTCAAGGTCATTTACACATCATCAGCTGACTACCACTAGCTGAAAACTCAAATTTATCCATAGCATAAGTAAGAGAAAGAAACTTAGATCCTAAATTTGGCTTTCTCATTCCCATTTAGAAAACTTGTTGAAATTTCTGATTGTACATTAAGTCATCAGTCTTGCATGGAAGGGTTGTTTTTTNTTACACATCATCAGCTGACTACCACTAGCTGAAAACTCAAATTTATCCATAGCATAAGTAAGAGAAAGAAACTTAGATCCTAAATTTGGCTTTCTCATTCCCATTTATAAAACTTGTTGAAATATCTGATTGTACATTAAGTCATCAGTCTTGCATGGAAGGGTTGTTTTTTCACTCCTCTATGTGGAAAATTCTAAGAGAGATGGGAATACCAGACCACCTGACCTGCCTCTTGAGAAATCTGTATGAAGGTCAGGAAGCAACAGTTAGAACTGCACATGGAACAACAGACTGGTTCCAAATAGGAAAAGGAGTACGTCAAGGCTGTATATTGTCACCCTGCTTATTTAACTTATACAGAGTACATAATGAGAAACACTGGGCTGAAAGAAACACAAGCTGGAATCAAGATTGCTGGGAGAAATATCAATAACCTCAGATATGCAGATGACACCATCGTTATGACAGAAAGTGAAGAGGAGCTAAAAAGCCTCTTGATGAAAGTGAAAGAGGAGAGTGAAAAAGTTGGCTTAAAGCTCAACATTCAGAAAACGAAGATCATGGCATCCAGTCCCATCACTTCATGGGAAATAGATGGGGAAACAGTGGAAACAATGTCAGACTTTATTTTTTGGGGTTCCAAAATCACTGCAGATGGTGACTGTAGCCATGAAATTAAAAGACGCTTACTCCTTGGAAGAAAAGTTATGACCAACCTGGATAGTATATTCAAAAGCAGAGACATTACTTTGCCGACTAAGGTCCGCCTAGTCAAGGCTATGGTTTTTCCTGTGGTCATGTATGGATGTGAGATTTGGACTGTGAAGAAGGCTGAGCGCCGAAGAATTGATCCTTTTGAACTGTGGTATTGGAGAAGACTCTTGAGAGTCCCTTGGACTGCAAGGAGATCCAACTAGTCCATTCTGAAGGAGGTCAGCTCTGGGATTTCTTTGGAAGGAATGATGCTAAAGCTGAAACTCCAGTCCTTTGGCCACCTCATGAGAAGAGTTGACTCATTGGAAAAGACTCTGATGCTAGGAGGGATTGGGGGCAGGAGGAGAAGGGGACAACCGAGGATGAGATGGCTGGATGGCATCACGGACTCGATGGACGTGAGTCTGAGTGAACTCCGGGAGATGGTGATGGACAGGGAGGCCTGGCGTGCTGCGCTTCATGGGGTCACAAAGAGTCGGACACGACTAAGTGACTGAACTGAACGTCTCCACCTACCTTCTATTTGTTTTTTAAATCCTCCATGATATAGAAACTCAAGCTTTGAAAAACAACTCAGGTTTAAAAACTAAAAGAGACCCGCTCCCTCCACCTCCCGGGTAGATTCATAGTATTGGACTGTGTGGGGGGCAGTTCTCACCAGCAACTGTTTGCTGATGTCAGTTACCAGACAACGTGTTCGGCTAGATGAGTAATCAGCCTAGTGTATCTACCTCACAGGGAGGTCATGACCGGGAGGTAACTGACAAAGATCAAAGGTCTTTGTAGTATTCTGAGCAGGAAAAATAGATAAGATTTATTTCACATTTTCAAACATTTATTCTAGTACACGTAGTAGGATCAGGTGGCCGTTCTGATCTCAGGTGGCCTTGGCCAGCAGTGGCTTGGAGCAGGGCTTGGGTTCCCAGCCAGACTGAGGCCAGGTCGCAGAAGGGAAAGGGCCAAATCCTAACCACTAAACCAGTGGTCAGTGACAAGGGCCCTGGCCCTTCAGCTTTGCAGAAGAGAACTTCCACAAAGTCAAAACGTAGTGAAGCAGGTCAAGTATATATTTAGAGGAAAAGGAGTACAGTATGTGTGGATAGACCCAGGGGCAGACTTGAAGGAGAGTCTCTGAGCTGTGACCTCCTGGCAGTTTGAATTACTTTTATGGGGCAGTTCTTCTGAGTTTCCTTTGGCCAGTCACGTTGGTTTGCCTGGTTCACAGTCCATATTTGGTATATCTCAGGATCTTCCCACATGTATACATGCACCTCTTGGCCAAGATGGAGTCTACTGAAGAATCCTATGGGTAGAGCATCCCTTGACGTCACTCCCCTTTGACTTCCAAGGATCCTCTCTGTGCATGAGTCGTCGGAGAGTTCTCCTGACTTAGAGAATGAGAAATATGTGGTCTAGGCAGGGCCCAGCCTCTTCCCTTAATTGTTCTGCTAGTCTTGTCTTGGAGTTTCAGTCCACTGGGAATGAATCTCCAGTTGCTTTACCCTGGGTGGGAGGTGATGGTGGGCCATCTTACCTCTGGCCTCAGTTCTTCCCTAGTATTTTCCCACAAACCTGTTGGTAGGTGCATGTGATATAATGTAGTTCTCGCATTTATAGCCATATATCCAGATTAGGAGCAGCTTTCTGTCTGGAGGATTACTCCAAAAGCAGTCTTCCATCTTAAGAGACCCAAGCACCACATGCCAAAGAGATAGGAGGGAACTCGAAGCCAAGATCACTGATTCTTGGCATAGAAGATGCACCCCTCCACCCACTTAGAACCATATTTCAGCCTAATCCTAAACAGTGTTTACACATTATCCTCTAAAGCCAAGGATTTCCTTGCAAAGCTGAGCACAAATCAGTTGTGTGGTTTGACTTAACTTCACAATGTTCAAGAGCCACATTTCTGGGTGCTTCCCAATTGGCATCTTACATGCTTCTGCCTCTGTCTTTCTGATCTTTCCCCATATGTAACTGTCAGGGAAGGAATGTTTGTGCAAAGTAGGTGAGTTCTGTTTTTTAAAATATGTGCTTTATCTCACTCTTTTGTTGATGTTGGAGGTGGTGGTGGGAGAAGCAGGATGGGGAAGAGTATATTTTCAGGACTTTTAATTTTCTAAAGTGCTCAAATTAGGAGCAGATAAGAAAAGAAACTGATGAGTAAGATGTGGGCCAGGTCACACACACAAAAAATAAATCTGAAAACTAGTGGCTGACACAACATGATACCTGTCACAGAAAGACAGCTAGAACTGGGCTGGAAAACATGAATCCCTCTACTTGATAGCTAGTGACCTTGGTCATGTAATTCTCAGAGCCTCGGCCTCATTAAATTCCTAACCAGCAGTTTGGGATAACTGCTCCCCCAAAGGATTGGATGAGAATGGAAAAAACATGGTTCCTGGCACAGAGAAACCTGCAGGAATGTCTGATTCCTGCCATCCCTTCGGGACTGTCCACAGTGTGTGGGGGCAGTCAAGAACTCCAAAATGGCACCAATAGCTTTTGGCTTTTCTCTAGAAGTAATGAAAACAGGAAAAACCACTCTGGCCCCTGAAAGCCAATGTCCTTATATGGTATGAAAAGTGCTATCTTGATTGTTTATGGACTTTTAACAATAATTCATAGGCAAGCTGCCTCACAGCTGCTACAAAAATCTCCAGCTAGTGTTGCTTCATTATACATAAAATTTCTTGGATAAACTTTGGTTCAAAGTCCACAAAGCAGTGCCTGCTCATGAGGTGTTTTCCAGGAAACCCTATGAAACAGTTCCTCTGAATATGCATGTGATCTCACCAGCACAAACCAGATGTCAAACTGCAGAGGACTTGGTACAAAGGAGGAGGCCCTAGGGGCACATTTTATTTGCAACCACATTGATTCCTCTGCTTCCCAAGAGGCCTTTAAAATGTGTGTGCTGTATATGTGGGATCCTTTGGAAGAAAAAGTAAACAAGATTAAGCCTGATTGGTTAGTTAATTCCTGGGAGCTCCTAGGTCAACAGGGTGCCAATGATCACAAGCATTTGTCCCCAGCCATGGAATCTGGGTGTCCCCAGCGGAGAGAATCCAGTGTTTCCAAATACCAGCAACTTGTCGGGTCCAGCATCACAAAGAGTGGGAGTCAGAGGCGGAGGAAGAGGCAGGGCAGCGCTTACCAAGAAGGGGTAAGGTGGTTCTCATTACTCCCCCACCCATCCTCTCACCATATTTGTAGAATGCTGTTCATTAACTTCCCTGTACATCTCTCTGGCTCTTTTTATGGGGTCATTGATGCCTATGCGTGCTCTAACCTGTTTTGGATGTTTTTGTTGCTCATTTCCCAGTGTAAGCAACTCTTCAGTAAAGTTTTCAAGAAACATTCTTTTTCCTATCTAGATTGCATTGAACTGGTCATTAAATTTTGTTTTTTCATAGGAAAGCCATAATTTTTATTTTTAGAATTTTTATTGGAGTGTAGTTGATTTACAATGTTTGATTAGTTTCAGGTATACAGTAAAATGGTTCAGTTAAACATATACAAATATCCACTCTTTTTAAGATGTTTTGCCCATATACGCCATTAAAGGGTACTGAGTTCCCTGTGCTATGCAGTAGGTCTGTGTTGGTTATCTACTTTATATATAGTAGTATGCACATGGCAATCCCAGTATCCCAATTTAACCCTTCCTCCTCCCCCATCAACAATTATGTTTGTTTTCCAAATCTTTGACTCTATTTCTGTTTTGTAAATAAGTTCATTTGTACTATTTTTTAAGATTCTACATTTAAGTGGTATTAGATGATATGTGTCTTTCTCTGTCTGACTTACTTCACTCAGTATGACAACAGCTAGGCCCATCTATGTTGCTGCAAAGACATTATTTCATTCTCTTTTTTGGCTGAGTAGCATTCCAATGTGGATTATGTATATATATACCACATCGTCTTTATCCATTCGTCTCTTGATGGACATTTAGGTTGTTTCTGTACCTTGACTACTGTGAACATTGGGGTGTATGTCTTTTTGAACTATTGTTTTGTCTAGATATATGCCCAGGTAAGTAGGATTGCTGGGGGAAGGCAATGGCACCCCACCCCAGTACTCTTGCCTGGAAATCCAATGGATGGAGGAGCCTGGTGGGCTGCAGTCCATGGGGTCGCTAACAGTCAGACAGACTGAGCGACTTCACTTTCACTTTTCTCTTTCATGCATTGGAGAAGGAAATGGCAACCCACTCCAGTATTCTTGCCTGGAGAATCCCAGGGA
>SJYX01007518.1:209794-225246 GCA_006410675.1 Oreotragus oreotragus
TGCATTGAACATAGACTGGCGATTTGTTTCTTACATGATAGTATACATATTTCAATGCTATTCTCCCAAATCATCCCACCCTCTCCCTTTCCCTCTCCCTCAGAGTCCAAAAGTCCGCTCTACACATCTGCGTCTCTTTTGCTGTCTTGCATACAGGGTCCTCATTACCATCTTTCTAAATTCCATATATATGTGTTAGTATACTGTATTGGTGTTTTTCTTTCTGGCTTACTTCACTCTGTATAATCGGTTCCAGTTTCATCCATCTTATTAGAACTGATTCAAATGTATTCTTTTTAATGGCTGAGCAACACTCCATTGTGTATATGTACCACAGCTTTCTTATCCATTCATCTGCTGATGGACATCCATGTCCTGGCTATTAAACAGTGCTGCGATGAACATTGGGGTACATGTGTCTCTTTCTATTGTGGTTTCCTTGGTGTGTATGCCCAGCAGTGGGATTGCTGGGTCATAAAGATTCCTTAAGAAATTGCAAATAGAACTGCCTTTATTTCTGTTTTTATTTTTCATTACTATAGGAGGTGGATCACAAAAGATCTTGCTGTGATTTATGTCAGAGACTGTTCTGCCTATGTTTTCCTCTAAGAGTTTTAAACTATCCAGCCTNTGTGGTTTCCTTGGTGTGTATGCCCAGCAGTGGGATTGCTGGGTCATAAAGATTCCTTAAGAAATTGCAAATAGAACTGCCTTTATTTCTGTTTTTATTTTTCATTACTATAGGAGGTGGATCACAAAAGATCTTGCTGTGATTTATGTCAGAGAGTGTTCTGCCTATGTTTTCCTCTAAGAGTTTTAAACTATCCAGCCTTAAATTTGCCTTTAATCCATTTTGAGTTTATTTTTGTGTATGTGTCAGAGTGTGCTCTAATTTCATTCTTTTACGTGTAGTTGTCCAGTTTTTCCAGCACCACTTATTGAAGAGACTGTCCTTTCTCCATTTTGTCTTTTTGCCTCCCACGTCATCCATTAGATTACCGTAGGTGCCTGGGTTTTCTCTGGGGTTTCTATCCTGTTCTATTAATGTCTATTTCTGTTATTGTGCCAGTAACATACTGTTTTGCAGTATAGTCTGAAGTCAGGGAGTATGATTCCTCCAGCTGGTTTTCTTTCTCAAGATTGCTTTTGCTATTCATGGTCTTTTGTGCTTCCATATAAATTGTAAAATTTTTTGTTCTTCTTGTGTGAAAGATGCCNGTTTCTATCCTGTTCTATTAATGTCTATTTCTGTTATTGTGCCAGTAACATACTGTTTTGCAGTATAGTCTGAAGTCAGGGAGTATGATTCCTCCAGCTGGTTTTCTTTCTCAAGATTGCTTTTGCTATTCATGGTCTTTTGTGCTTCCATATAAATTGTAAAATTTTTTGTTCTTCTTGTGTGAAAGATGCCATTGGTATTTTGATAGGTATTGCATTAAATCTGTAGATTGTTTGAACAGTATAGTCATTTGCACAATATTGATTCTTCCAATGAAAGAACATGGTATATCTCTCCATCTGTTTGTGTCATCTTTTATTTCTTTCAACATTATCTTATAGTTTTCCAAGTATAAGTCTTTTGCCTCCTTAGGTAGGTTTATTCCTGGGTATTTATTCTTTTTGAATACATAAATGAGATTATTTCCTTAATTTCTCTTTCTGATCTTTTGTTGTTAGTGTACAGGAATGCAAGATATTTCTGCATATTAATTTTATATCCTACAACTTTACCAAATTCCTTGATGAGCTCTAGTAGTTTTCTAATAGTATTTTTAGGATTTTCAATGTATAGTATCATGTCATCTGCAAACAGTGACCATTTTATTTCTTTTCAGATTTGGATTTCTTTTATTTATTTTTTCTTCTCTGATTGCCATTGGCTAGGATTTCAAAAACTTCATTAAATAAGAGTGACAAGAGTGGACAACCTTGCCTCATTCTTGATCTTCCAGGTGATGCTTTCAGTTTTCACAGTTGAGAATGAAATGGTGTTTGCTATGGGTTTGTTACATAACCTGTATTATGTTGAGGTAGCCTGGAAAATCCCATGGATGGAGGAGCCTGGTGGGCTGCAGTCCGTGGGGTTGCTGAGGGTCAGACACGACTGAGCGACTTCACTTTCACTTTTCACTTTCATGCATTGGAGAAGGAAATGGCAACCCACTCCAGTGTTCTTGCCTGGAGAATCCCAGGGACGGGGGAGCCTGGTGGGCTGCCGTCTATGGGGTCGCACAGAGTCAGACACGACTGAAGCAACTTGGCAGCAGCAGCGGGTTCCCATTATGCCCTCTTTCTGGAGTTTTTTTTTTTTTTAATCATAAATGAATGTTGGATTTTGTCAAAAGACTTTTCTGCATCTATTGAGATTATCATATAGTTTTTATTCTTCAGTTTGTTAATGTAGTGTATCACATTGACTGATTTACATATACTGAAGAATTTTTGTATCTCTGGGAAAAATCCACTTGGTCATGGTTTATGATCCTTTTCATGTGTTGTTGGATTCAGTTTGTAAGTATTGTGTTGAGGATTTTGTATCTATATTCATCAGTGATATGGGCCTGTAATTTTCTTTTTTATGTGACATCTCTGTCTGGTTTTGGTACCAAGTTGAGGGTGACCTCATAGAATGAGCTTGGGAGTGTTCCTTTCTCTGCAGTTTTTTGGAAGAGTTTCAAAAGGATAGGTATTAACTGTTGTCTAAATGTTTGATAAAATTTGTCTGTGAAGCCATCTGGTCCTGGACTTTTGTTTGTTGGACATTTTCAAATCACAGTTTCAATTTTAGTAGTTGTGATTGCTCTGTTCATATTTTCTATTTCTTTCTGGTTCAAGCCTGTTAACTCCCTTCTTTTGAATGGAGGCTGGACCTGGCGATTTTCTCCTGACTAGGAGAATACGGCTAAAGTGAGAGGACATAACTTCTGTGCTTCAGTTTGGGAGACTGTGACTCTGGAACCTACCGCTGTTTTGGTTTGTCCAGCTTGATGAAGAAAGCTGCCATCCTGCAGGGGCCTGAGTGACAAGGAACAGAGGCTGGTCTCCAGCCGACAGCTAGCAGGAACTGAGGCCCTGAGTCCAAGAACCCGTGAGAAATGGAATCTAGACAACCAGTCAACCAAGGAGTGAACCAAAAAAGTAGATCCTGCCTCAAATGAACTAAGGCACAGATGACAGTGACCTCAGGTGGAACTCTGGCTGTAGCCGTGTAAGAGACCCTGAAGCAGAGGACCCAGAGAGACGCGCTTTGCCTGAATTCCTGTCCAGACCAACTGCAGGATAAGTTGCTTGAAATCACCAAGTTCTTGGGCAACGATCTTCTAGCAGTAAAAAGCAGTATAAGAAGCACCCTATTTCTAGTTTTAAAGACTAAAATAACTGGACTACTTACAATTTCTTTGGCCTTTTAAACTTTAAATAATTGGAGATGCAAAAATTGAAGTACAATATGACATCAGAAATTTAAAATAACACACATTCCTCATTATCAGTGATTTATTCCAAATAGAGCCATGCCGTGTAGGGCCACCCAAGACAGACAGGTCGTGGTGGAGAGTTCTGACAAAATGTGGTCTGCTGGAGAAGGGAATGGCAAGCCACTTCAGTATTCTTGCCTTGAGAACCCCATGAGCAGCAGGAACAGGCAAAAAGAGATCAAACCAGTCCATCCTAAAGGAGATCAGTCCTGAGTGTTCACTTGGAAGGACTGATGTTGAAGCTGAAATGCCAACACTTTGGCCACCTCATGAGAAAATTTGACTCATTTGAAAAGACCCTGATGCTGGGAAAGATTGAAGGTGGGAGGAGAAGGGGACGACAGAGGATGAGATGGTTGGATGGCATCACCGACTCGATGATGTGAGTTTGAGTGAACTCCGGGAGATGGTGATGAACAGGGAGGCCTGGCGTGCTGCGATTCATGGGGTCGCAAAGAGTCGGACATGACTGAGCGACTGAACTGAACTGAACTGAGTGGTATAATTAGTGAATTCCTCTTTGTACTTTTATGTATCTACTCCATTTTCTACAATTAGCAAGTGTAGAATTATAATCAGAAACTGATAATGAAATATATCATTGAATGTATAAAATATGGTTGGTTGTTTAGTTGCTAAGTCATGTCCAACTCTTGTGACCCCATGGACTGTAGACTGCCAGGCTCCTCTGTCCATGGGATTCTGCAGGCAATAATAATGGAGTGGGTTACCATTTCCTTCTCCAGGGCATCTTCCCATCCCAGGGATGGAACCTGGGTCTCCTGCATTGCAGGCAGATTCTTTACCAACTGACCTATGAGGGAAGCCCATATAAAATCTCCCACTCCCCAAATGCAGTCAGTATAATAAATCAAAGGAAGGTCCTAAGTAAAGTTCTTCACTAAATTCACTACCTTTGAAACATGATTTGACAAAATCAAGTGATTCTGACACTGACACTTAAAAGATACTGTGTGAGAGTAAGAGGAAGCAAAGGAACACACACATGAATGTACTAACATGATTTGAAATATATTTGAGTGATAGAATCAAAATAAATGCCTTGGGGGACGTGTGGTCCAGTGGTTAAGGATCTACCCTGCAGTGCAGGGGACACAGGTTCAGTCACTGGTTGGTGAACTAGGATTCCACGTGCAGCAGAGCAACTAAGCACACACACCACAGCAACCCCGGCTGTGAGCCAAAGAGCCCAGGTGCAGGGCTGGAGCGTCTGTTCCAGCAACGAAGGATCTCGAGTGATACGACAAAGGTCTTGCTTGCCACAGCTAAGACCTGAGACAGCCAATTTTTTTTTTTTTTTAAGTCTCCAGCTTTCTAGGAAAAAAAGTTATTTTTATCTATGAACAACTTCAATTCACAGCGTGGAGGCAGAAGACTCATAGCCTTTATTTAAAAAAAAAAAAAAAAGGTAAATGCCTTGGACCACTTTGTAAAATAGTCAAACTGACCGAAAATGAAGCAGGAAAAGATATTTTTGGGCTTCCCTGGTGGCTCAGCGGTTAAAGCGTCTGCCTCCAATGAGGGAGACCTGGGTTCGATCCCTGGGTCAGGAAGATCCCCTGGAGAAGGAAATGGCAATCCACTCCAGTATTCTTGCCTGGAGAATCCCATGGACGGAGAAGTCTAGTAGGTTATAGTCCACGGGGTCGCAAAGAGTCGGACACGACTGAGCAACTTCACCTCACCTTATATATTTTTATTAAACATTTTTGGTTAGGTCGCATATATGTCTCTATGCCTAAAATAAATTTTTGAAAATGGTACCCCATGACATAGTCAGTGAAAAATTCCAACATTTACCCATATGTTTTATCAATGAATTTAAGCAAAAAATCGGATATTCAGAAGTCTAATTCAAGTAAGTCATTCAGGATACCCATCTAGCAGCAGGAGGAATCAGGACCCTGGTGAAGTGACGAAGCCGCTTCACAGAACTCATGACTCATCTTGTGGCAGTCAGAGAGAAAATGGTGTTATATATTAACTGCCTTGAAGCAGGCCATCTTACTCAGTGGCCAGTTTTAAAAGGCCACTACTTTCTTGGAATTGGAATATTTGATGAGACATGAAATAATGGAAAATGAATCTAGTTACAGAACTCAAGACATTTCCAACACTTCAAAGAAGAGTCTAAAACTATCTCAAGATGTAGCCTGTGGCTCTGGACAGTGCAGGCATGCGGTTCCCAGGAGTCCCTGACCATGCTTTCCTTGTGAAGTCACTCTCTTAAACAGGAATGCAGAGGCCCTGGTGTAATGGTGAGGTAGAGTTGGATGATGACGGGTCTTGGCAGAAACATATTTATCTACTGGGTCATTTTTAGCTGTGTGAGGCTGGACAAATAACAGCCTCTCTAGCTTTGTTTAAATTATTCATAAAATTAAAATAATACTTATCTACTATTTCAATGACTGGTTGGGAACCTCATATAAGACATATATTTGTGTAAAGAGATTTTTAAACCAAAAGTGACTTTAAAAAAAATCAATCTGGACATAACCAAGTACCTAAAAGAGCAAAAAGTTACCCAAGAGAAGCAATTCTAAATTAATCCATGATCAGATATGGCATTGTAAAGTTTATGCTTTATTTCTCAAGACATTGATTGCTTCAGACTGATTCTGTTTCCACAGATTCACTGGTCAGTTCTCAGACAGGTATTTTATAACTCAATTGTTGACCAGACATACGTCCACTGACTGGTTATTTTTGAGACAATATTTTCTACACTAGCAATTAAAACCATAACTATGTGTATTTTTTACTGACTTGGTCCTTGTTTCTGAAATGTAGTCTTTATGGTAATGCATTTTTTCTTATTGGGCTATAGTTGCTTTAAAATGTTTTGTTATTTGCTGCTGTACAATGAAGTGCATCATCTATATGTATGTGTATGTGTGTGTGTGTGTGTGTGTGTCTGTGTGTGTGTGTGTATACTCGCCCTCTTAGACCTCCCCCCATTGACCCCCATTCCACCAACCTAGAGTACCATCACAGTGCCGAGCTGAGCCCCGGTGTTAATACAGCAGCTTCCCACTATTTTGCACACACAGTACGCATATGTCAATGCTAATCCCCTGATCCATCCCACCCCAGCTTCCCCTACTGTGCCCACATGTCCATTCTTTCCATCTGCATCTCTATTCCTGCCCCAGAACTAGCTTCATCTGTGCCATTTTTCCTAGATTCTACATGTATGCATTAATAAATGGTATTTGTTTTTCTCTTTCTGACTTACTTCACTCTGCCTGACAGATTCTAGGCCCATCCATGTTTCTATATTTTTAACTCATGTCCATAGCCAGATCTAATGGGTATATATCCACATACAAATTTTCTGAGACTTCTCTTCTTGAAAGGCCAGAGCTGCACACATACGCACACACATCAACCTAATTGGAGCTTTGAAGCACACAATTCTAGCTGAAATGCAGGCTCTTCCTCCCTGTCCCTGGACCTAGGAGATTATTATTGCTTTCTCCACGGAGATTCTACTACAAGCACAGTGAAAATCAATATAGACTTGGAACAGCTGACACTAATTTTTAAATGCTGAGGCTGCCAAAAATCACCCTTGTACAATGCCCCCAGTATAAGTCCCTCTTGATCATACATTTGGAAGGAATGATGCTAAAGCTGAAACTCCAGTACTTTGGCCACCTCATACGAAGAGTTGACTCATTGGAAAAGGCTCTGATGCTGGGAGGGATTGGGGGCAGGAGGAGAAGGGGACGACCGAGGATGAGATGGCTGAATGGCATCACAGACTTGATGGATGTGAGTCTGAGTGAACTCTGGGAGATGGTGATGGACAGGGAGGCCTGGCGTGCTGCGATTCATGGGGTCGCAAAGAGTCGGACACGACTGAGCGACTGAACTGAACTGAACTGATCATACATTCGTACATCTTTTCCTGTGCTCTCAGCCCTACTGCTCTAGCCTTCCACCAAGTTGATCCAAACTCCCATCCACAGCATATCTTCTTCCCAAGCCTTTTCCTCTGGGTACCCTAAAACCTGATTCTGCTTCTTCCTACAGCTCCAACCCCTAGCTCATCGTTTTGAGTCTGACTAAAAAAACACTCCAACTCTTTTTTATTTTAAAGAAAATCTTACCAATTTTCTCAAAAAAAAAAATCTTCTGGAATTTGGCTTGAGATTATACTCAATTTATAGATTAATTGGAGGATAATTGACATCTTAACAATATTAACTATTCTGACCGATAAATATAGTACCCTTTAAGTTGTTTTTCATTTTTCTCAAAATTTTGTAGTTTGTGTACAAATTTGCATATGTTTTGTTAAATGTATTTGGGGGGTTTTGCTATTATAATTTTTATTTTCAACTTCCAATTCGTTATTGCTAGTATGTGGAAATATAACTGATTATACTGACTTTATATATAGTGACCTTGCTAACGTCATCTGTAGCTTTTTTTGTGAATTCCTTAGGATATTCTGTGTGGACAATGGTGTAATCTGAGAATTAAAATAATCTCATTCCTCTTTGCCAATCTATAAATCTTTCATTCTTTTACTGGCCTTACTGTAGTGCACTTAGCTTCTACTAAGATGTTGAATGGGAGTGGTGAGACAAAATCTCTCCGCCTCATTTCTGACTTTGAGGGAAAGCAGTTAGTCTTCCACGGTTAAATACAGTGTTAGCTCTTCTTTATCAAGTTGAGAAAGTTCCCTTCCACTCCGAGTTTACTGAAACTTTTTTTTTCTCAGGAGTGGCATTTGAAAATCATCAAAGGCTATTTCTGCATCTGTTGAGGTTATCACCAGATTTGTCTTTTTTTTTTTTTTAGTCAGTTGATATAATGGAAAAACATGCTTAGCTTTCCAGTGTTAATACAACCTCACATTCCTGGGATAAACTCTTACATTTGATCACTGTATTAGCCTTCTAGAGCTGCCATACCAGGCTACCACAGATTGGATGGCTTAAAAAACAGAAATTTATTTTCTCACATTTTAGAGGCTATAATCCAAATCTTACATGCTAGGCTTCAGCATTATGCAAATCAAGAACTTCCAGACGTCTAAGCTGGGTTTAGAAAAGGCAGAGGAACCAGAGATCAAATTGCCAACATTTGCTGGATCATAGAGAAAGCAAGGGAATTCCAGAAAAATATCTACCTCTGTTTTATTGACTCCACTAAAGCCTTTGACCGTGTGGATCATAACAAATTGAGGGAAGCTCTTAAAGAGATGGGAAAGCCAGAGCATCTTACCCATCTCCTGAGAAACCTGGACGTGGGTCAAGAAGAGGCAGAGGAACCAGAGATCAAATTGCCAACATTTGCTGGATCATAGAGAAAGCAAGGGAATTCCAGAAAAATATCTACCTCTGTTTTATTGACTCCACTAAAGCCTTTGACCGTGTGGATCATAACAAATTGAGGGAAGCTCTTAAAGAGATGGGAAAGCCAGAGCATCTTACCCATCTCCTGAGAAACCTGGATGTGGGTCAAGAAGCAACAGTTAGAGCCCTTTATGGAACAGCTGACTGGTTCAGGATTGAGAACGGGACACAATAGAGCTGTATGCTGTCACCCTGTTTGTTTAGCGTATACACTGAGCACATCATGAGAAATGCCGGACTGGATGAGTTACAGGCTGGAATCAAGATAAGCAGGAGAAACTTCAACAACCTCAGATATGGCAGAAAGTGAAGAGGAACTAAAGAGCCTCTTGATGAGGGTGAAGGAAAGTGAAAGAGCCAGCTTAAAACTAAATATTAAAAAAACTAAGATCATGTGGGGTGGGAGGTGGGAGGGGGGTTCATGTTTGGAAGTTCGTGTAAAAAAATAAATAAATACAAAAAAAATAAATAAATTTTAAAAATAAATAAATAAAAAATAAAAAAACTAAGATCATGGCATCCGGCCCCATTACTTCATGGCAAATGGAAGCAGTAACATATTTCCTCTTCTTGGGCTCTAAAATCACTGTGGAAGGTGACAGCAACCGTGAAATCAGAAGGTGATTGCTTCTCAGTTGGAAAGTTATGACGAACCTAGACAGTGTGTTGAAAAGCAGAGATATTACTCTGCCGACAAGGGTCTGCTTAGTATAGGCTTTGGTTTTTCCAGTGGTCACATACTGTTGTGAGAGCTGGACTGTAAAGAAGGCAGAGCACCAAAGAACTGATGCCTTCTAACTGTGGTGTTGGAGAAGACTCCTGAGAGTCCCTTGGACTGCAAGGAGATCCAACCAGCCCATCTTAAGGGAGATCAACCCTGATTATTCATTGGAAGCACTGATGCTGAAGCTCCAGTATTTTGGTCATCTGATGTGAACAGCTGACTCATTGGAAAAGTCCCTGATGCTGGGAAAGATTGAGGGCAGAAGAAGAGGGCGTCAGAGGATGAGATGGCTGGATGGCATCACCAATGCAACTGACATGAACTTGGGCAAATTTCAGGCAATGCTGAGGGACAGGGAGGCCTGGCGTGCTGCAGTCCATGGGGTCGCAAAGAGCTGGACACAACTGGGCAACTGAACAACAGCAGCAGTCCCAACTTGCTCTCAGGGCTGGTTTCTGGTGAGATCTCTCCTGGCTTGTGGAAGGCCCTCCTTGATGAGTTCTCACAGGAGGAAACAGGAAACTCTGTGGACCTGCAGTGAGAGAAGTCTCAGGTCTCTCTCCTTCTTCATGCAAGAACACCAGTCCTTAGGATTAGGGCCCATGTTTATGACCTCATTTAACCTTAGTTCTCTCTTTAAAGGCCTTGTCTCTGACTATAGTCATATTGCAGCTTAGAGCTTCACCTTAAGAGTCTGGCCAGGATAGAATGGGGAGGACACCAGTCTGTGACAGTCATGATGTATTATTTTTATCATATATTGTTGTATTTGATTGGCTACTTTTAAGGATTATTGTATCCATATTCATGAGTGATATTGGTATTAATATACAGTTTTCCTTTCGTATAATGCCTTTGATTTTGGTATCAAGGTGATTCCTCATAAAATGAACTGTGAAGTGTTATTTCCTTTTTTATTTTTTTGGATGATTTTTGTAAATTTCATATTCATTTTTCCTTAGATAATTCATGGAAATCACCAAAGAACACATTCAGTACTGGATTTTTCTTTTGGGTAAAGTTTTTTACTCTTGTTTTTATTGACCTCTAGTTGATTTATAATACCGTGTTAGTTTCAGTTGTACTGCATGGTGATTTAGTTATATATATATGTATCAGTCAGTCAGTTCAGTTCAGTCACTCAGTCGTGTCTGACTCTGCGACCCCATGAATGGCAGCACGCCAGGCCTCCCTGTCCATCACCAACTCCCGGAGTTCACTCAGAACTGTGTCCATCGAGTCAGTGATGCCATCCAGTCATCTCATCCTCGGTCGTCCCCTTCTCCTGCCCCCAATCCCTCCCAGCATCAAAGTCTTTTCCAATGAGTCAACTCTTTGCATGAGGTGGCCAAAGTACTGGAGTTTCAGCTTTAGCATCAGTCCTTCCAAAGAAATCCCAGGGTTGATCTCCTTTAGAATGGACTGGTTGGATCTCCTTGCAGTTCAAGGGACTCTCAAGAGTCTTCTCCAACACCACAGTTCAAAAGCATCAATTCTTCAGCACTCAGCCCTCTTCACAGTCCAACTCTCAGATCCATACATGCTGCTGCTGCTAAGTCACTTCAGTCGTGTCCGACTCTGTGTGACCCCATAGACGGCAGCCCACCAGGCTTCCCCATCCCTGGGATTCTCCAGGCAAGAATACTGGAGTGGGTTGCCATTTCCTTCTCCAGTGCATGAAAGAGAAAAGTGAAAGTGAAGTCGCTCAGTCTGTCCGACTGTTAGCGACCCCATGGACTGCAGCCCACCAGGCTACTCCGTCCATTGGATTTTCCAGGCAAGAGTACTGGGGTGGGGTGCCATTGCCTTCCCCGGATCCATACATGACTACTGGAAAAACCACAGCCTTGACTAGACGGATCTTAGTCGGCAAAGTAATGTCTCTGCTTTTGAATATGCTATCTAGGTTGGTCATAACTTTTCTCCCAAGGAGTAAGCGTCTTTTAATTTCATGACTGCAATCACCATCTGCAGTGATTTTGGAGCTCAAAAAACTAAAGTCTGACACTCTTTCTACTGTTTCCCCATCTATTTCCCATGGAGTGATGGGACTGGATGCCATGATCTTCATTTTCTGAATGGTGAGCTTTAAGCCAACTTTTTCACTCTCCTCTTTTACTTCCATCATTGCTTTTTAGTTCCTCTTCACTTTCTGCCATAAGGGTGGTGTCATCTGCATATCTGAGGTTATTGATATTTCTCCCAGCAATCTTGATTCCAGCTTATGCTTCTTCCTGCCAAGTGTTTCTCATGATGTACTCTGCATAGAAGTTAAATAAGCAGGGTAACAATATACAGCCTTGACGTACTCCTTTTCCTATTTGGAACCAGTCTGTTGTTCCATGTCCAGTTCTAACTGTTTGCTTCCTGGCCTGCATACAGATTTCTCAAGAGGCAGGTTAGGTGGTCTGGTATTTCCATCTCTTTCAGAATTTTCCACAGTTTCTTGTGATCCACACAGTCAAAGGCTTTGGCATAGTCAATAAAGCAGTAATGGATGTTTTTCTGGAACTCTCTTGATTTTTTGATGATCCAGTGGATGTTGGCAATTTGATCTCTGGTTTCTCTGCCTTTTCTAAAACCAGCTTGAACATCAAGAAGTTCACGGTTCACATATTGCTGAAGCCTAGCTTGGAGAATTTTGAGCATTACTTTACTAGCGTGTGAGATGAGTGCAATTGTGCGGTAGTTTGAGCATTCTTTGGTATTGCCTTTCTTTGGGATTGGAATGAAAATGGACCTTTTCCAGTCCTGTAGCCACTGCTGAGTTTTCCAAATTTGCTAGCATATTGAGTGCAGCACTTTCACAGCATCATCCATATGTATGTGTATATATATATATATATTGCATATACATATATTCTTCTTCAGATTCTCTTCCCTTATAGGTTATTACAAAGTATTGAGTATAGTTCCTTGTGCTATACAGTAGGTCCTTGTTGGTTACCTATTTTATATAATGTAGTGTGTATATGTTAATCCCAAACTCTTAATTTTTGTCTCTCCCCCTTCCCCTTTTGTAAGAACGAATTTGTTTTCTATGTTGTGAGTCTCTTTCTATTCTGAAAATAAGTTCATTTGTATCTTTTTTTCCCAGATAACACATATAAGCGAAATCATATAATATTTGTCTTTCTGAATTCATTTGGTATGATAATGTTTAGTTCCATCCACGTTGTTGCAAATGGCAACATTTCATTCTTTTTTACGACTAACAGTCCATTGTATATACGGATTGTTATACATCGTTATCCATTCATCTGTCGATGGACATCTAGGTTGCTTCCATGTCTTGGCTATTGTAAATAGTGGTGCAATAAACATTAAGATGCATATATCTTTTCAAATTATAATTTTCTCCAAATGTATGTCTAGAAGTGGGGTTGCAGGGTCATATGGTAGTTCTAGCTTTTTTTTTTTTTAAGAAATCTCCATACTGCTCTCCATACTGTAATATCAATTTACATGCTCACCAACAGTGTAGGAGGGTTCCTTTTTCCCCACACCCTCTCTAGCATTTATTATTTGTAGACTTTTGATGATTGTCGTCCTGACTAGTATGACACCCCATTGTAGTTTCTGATCTGCATTTCTCTAATAATTAGTGATGTTGACAATCTTTTCTGTGCCTGTTGGTCATCTGTATATCTTCTTTGGAGAAATATCTATTCAGACCTTCTACATATTTTTTTCTTTCTTTGATATTAAGTTGCATGAACTCTGTATATTTTGGAGATTAATTGCTTGTCAGTTGCTTCACTTACAAGTATTTTCCACCAGTCCAGAGGTTGTCTGTTTTGTTTATGGTTTCCTTTACTGTGCAAAAGATTTTGTTTAATTAGGTCCCATTTGTTTGTTTGTTTCCATTACTCTAGGAGACAGAGCGAAAAAGATAATGCTGCAATTTATGTCAAAGGGTATTCTGCCTCTGTCTTCCTCTAGCATTTCTATAATGTCTGGTTTACATTTAAGTCTTTTATCCATTTTGAGTTTTTTGGGGGCATGGTGTTAGAGAATGTTCTGATTTCATTCTTTTACATGTAGCTGTCCAGTTTTCCCAGCATCACTTTTTGAAGAGACTGTCTTTTCTCCATTGCATATTCTTGCCTCCTTCATTATGGATTATTTTACTAATGGTGTGTGAACTTATTTCTGGATGTTCTATTGTGTTCCATTGATTTATATTCGTCTCTGTGCCGGTGCCATACTGTTTGATTACTGTGGCTTTATAGTACTGTGTGTAGTCAGGGATCCTTATTCCTCCCACTCTGTTTTTCTTTCTCAAGACTGCTTTGGGTATTTGAGGTTTTTTATGTTTCCTTATAAATTAAATCAATTTTTGATCTTGTTCTATCAAGAAATGCCATTGGCATTTTGATAGGGATTGCATTGAACCTGTAGATTACGTTGGGTAGTATAGTCATTTTTGACAATGTGAATTCTTCCAGGCCAACATGGTGTATCTTTCCATTAGTCATCTTTAATTTCTTTCATCAGCATCTTAGTTTCCATCATACAGGTCTTTTACCTCCTTAGTTAGATTGTTTAATTTCTCATTTCTGATCTTTTGTTGTTACCATATAGAAATACAAGAGGTTTCTGTGCATTAATTTTGTATCTTATAACTTTAGCAGATTCATGGATGAGCTCCAGTTTTGGGGTAGTGTCTTTAAGATTTTCTATGTATAGTGTCATGTTTTCTGCAAATACTGACAGTTTTGCTTCTTCCTTTCCAACTGGGATAACATTTACTTCTTTTTCTTCTCTGAGTGCCAAAGCTAGGACTTCCAAAACTATGTTGAATAAAAGTAACAAGATTGGACATCCATGTACTGGTCCTGATTTTAGAGGAAATCCTTTCAACTTTTCACCATTGAGTATGATGTTAATGGTGGACTTTTCATATAAGCCTTAATAATGCTGAAGTATGTTCCCTTTATATCCCCTTTCTGGAGAGTTTTTGTCATAATAGATGTTGAATTTTATGAAAATCTTTTTCTGTATCTATTAATATGACCATATTTTTTGTTCTTCAGTTTGTTCATTTGTTTCATCACAGATTGATGAATTGGTGTTGAAAGATCCTTCCATCCCTGAAATAAGCCCCATTTGATCATGGTATTTGATCCTTTTAATGTACTGCTGGATTTGGTTTGCTAGTATTTTGTTGAGGAATTTTGTGTCTATGTTCATCAGTGAGATTGGCCTATAATTTTCTTTTTTTGGTGATATCTTTGTCTTGTTATCAGGGTGATGTTGGTTATCATGGAAAGAGTTTGGAAGTATTCCTTACTCTGCAATTTTGGGGAATAGTTTCAGAAGGATTGGCATTAATTTTTCTTTTAATGTTTGACAGAATTCTCCTGTGAAGCTATCTGGTCCTAGGTTTTCATTTGTTGGGAGTTTATAAATCATAGATTCAGTTTCAATATTTGTAACTGATCTATGTATATTTTCTATTTCTTCCTAGTTCAGTCTTAGGCGATCGTACCTTAGAATTTTTCCATTTTTTCTAGACTGTTCAGTTAATTGGCATCTGGATGCCTGTAGTATTTTTCTGCATCTATTAATATGACCATATTTACTATTCTTCAGTTTGTTAACTTGTTGCATCACATGATTGATGCTTTTGAACTGTGGTGTTGGAGAAGATCCTTGAGAGTCCCTTGGACTGCAAGGAAATCCAACGAGTCCATACTAAAGGAAATTGAATATTCTTTGGAAGAACTGAAGATGAAACTCCAATACTTTGGACACCTGATGTGAAGAGCTGACTCATTGGAAAAGACCCTGATGCTGGGAAAGATACAAAGGCAAGAGGAGAAGGGGACGACAGAGGATGAGATGGCTGGATGGCATCAC